>ONZH01015617.1:0-140028 GCA_900303285.1 Rhinella marina | reverse complement strand
ATGAGTGCTAAACACCCCACTCAATGGAACCAAGGCCGTTCACCTCCTGCAGGTCACACCACTGCTCCTTCCCCTGTGTCACTCGCTGCCTCTGCTAGTCAACCCCCTGCCCAGGACCCCGGCACGAGTGCCTCCCGACGGAAAACCACACCTTCGCCTACACGATCCTCCACAGCGTCCACCAATGTGTCCCAGTGCAGCGTTCAGCTGTCTTTACAGCAGACGCTGGAGCGCAAGAGGAAATACAGTTCCACCCACCCACATGACCAAGCCCTCAACGTCCACATCTCCAAATTGCTTAGCCTGGAGATGCTGCCCTATAGGCTGGTAGAGACCGAGGCCTTTCGCAATCTCATGGCGGTGGCTGCCCCTCGGTATTCGGTCCCCAGCCGCCACTATTTTTCCCGATGTGCCGTCCCAGCCCTACACCAGCACGTGTCACAGAACATCATCCGTGCCCTGACCAACGCTGTTTCTGAGAAGGTCCACCTAACCACGGACACGTGGACAAGTGCTGCCGGGCAGGGACACTATATCTCACTGACGGCATATTGGGTTAACTTGGTGGAGGCTGGGACCGAGACTGACCCTGGAGCCGCTCATGTACTGCCCACACCGAGGATTGCGGGGCCTACCTCGGTCACGGTCTCTCAGACGTACTATGCCTCCTCCTCCGACCCCTCCTCCTCCACCGAATTACCATCCGTGGGCACGGCGCCTTCAGTCGGTAGCTCTAGGCGCAGCAGCAGTGCCGTGGGTAAGCGCCAGCAGGCGGTGCTCAAACTGCTGAGCTTAGGTGACAAAAGGCACACCGCCCAAGAGCTGTTACAGGGCATCACGGCGCAGACCGATCTGTGGCTGGCACCACTGAACCTCAAGCCAGGCATGGTTGTGTGTGACAACGGGCGTAACCTGGTGGCGGCTCTGCAACTCGGCAGACTGACACGTGCCATGCCTGGCCCACGTGTTCAATCTAATAGTTCAGCGGTTCCTCAAGACATACCCCAATCTGTCTGATTTGCTCACCAAGGTGGGCCGCATCTGTGCGCATTTCCGCAAGTCGACCAGAGATGCTGCCACTCTCAGGGCAGCGCAGCGCCGCCTACAACTGCCCGCTCACCGACTGTTGTGCGACGTGCCCACGAGATGGAATTCCACATTAAACATGTTATCCAGAGTTTACCAGCAGCGCAGAGCGATTGTAGACTGCCAGATGTCATCTTCCACCAGAACTGGTAGTCAGGTCTCTCAGATTCCTCAAGTCTACAATGAGGAGTGGACGTGGATGTCTGATATCTGCCAGGTGTTGAGCAACTTTGAGGAGTCAACACAGATGGTCAGCGGCGATGCTGCCATTATCAGCCTCACCATCCCGCTGCTTTGCCTGTTGAAAAACTCACTGCTCAGCATCAAGTCGGATGCTTTGCGCTTGTCACAAGAGACGGTGGAAGAAGATACTTCGCTTGATAGCCAGAGCACCCTCCGGTCTGTTTCTCAGCGCGTATCGGAGGAGGGGGATGAGGATGATGAGGATGAGGAGGAATTCTTGCGTGTTGGGACTCTGGCGCACATGGCAGACTTCATGTTAGGCTGCCTATCCCGTGACCCTCGTGTTAGAAGCATTTTTTCAAACACCGATTACTGGGTGTTCACTCTCCTGGACCCACGGTACAAGCAGAACCTTTCCACTCTCATCCCTGCAGAGGAAAGGAGTATGAGAGTGAATAGATATCAACAGGCCCTGGTGCACAAGCTGAAACAATTCTTCCCATCTGACGCCGCTAGAGGCAGAGGGCATGGTTCTGTGAGCCAAGTAGCGGGGGAGAGGAGGCGAGCAGGCAGCTTGTCCAGCACTGGCAGGGGAACGCTCTCCAAGGCCTTTGCCAGTTTTATGTCACCCCAGCAAGACACTGTCACCTGTCCCCAGTCTTGGCAGAGTAGGGGGAGCTGTACAGAAAGATGGTGAGGGAGTACCTAGCTGACCATACCAACGTCCGTAGCGATCACTCTGCTCCATACAACTACTGGGTTTCAAAGCTGGACACGTGGCCTGAACTGGCGCTGTACGCCTTGGAGGTGCTGGCCTGCCCTGCCGCTAGCGTGCTGTCAGAGCGGGTATTCAGTGCAGCTGGTGGCGTCATCACCGATAAGCGTACACGCCTGTCAACTGACAGCGCTGACAGGCTGATGCTTATTAAAATAAACAAAGCCTGGATTTCACCGGAATTCAAATCTCCTCCGGGGGAAAGCAGCTAAAGATTTACATAACTTATGTATCCGATTCCTCTTCTCTACTCCTCCTACTCCTCGTCTTTGCCTAACGCTGACCCAAAAAACGCCATTTTTTAGAGGTCCACCTACAGGCCATCTCTCCAAACAATTTTTCCGGAGGTCCACCTACAGGCCCTCTCTCCAAACAATTTTTCCGGAGGTCCTCCTACAGGCCCTCTCTCCAAACAATTTTTCCGGAGGTCCACCTACAGGCCCTCTCTCTAAACAATTTTTCTTTGCACCTAGTTGGGTGCTTCCCTAACATGTGATGGGTATTTGCCTCTCCTTTCTTGGTCTGGGTGAGCACAATTGCCATGAGGGTAACCACCAGGCTGTTGCCTGAGAATTTGGGGTAATGGTACGATTAGGCAGCCTCAGAGGCATCCATGCATGCTGCCCCTGCTGCTTCCTGTCCATTTCCGTGGTGTTTCCATCATTTTCTGAGGTTTCCAGGTTTTCACCCAGCCTTCCCTAGGCAAAGCCTTGGTCCCCTGCAAAAAACGCTCGAGTCTCCCATTGACTTCAGTGGGGTTCGTTACTCGAAACGAGCACCCGAGCATCGGGAAAAGTTTGTCTCGAATAACGAGCACCCGAGCATTTTAGTGCTCGCTCATCTCTATTGATGACCTATACAGAGGATAGGTCATCAATATTAAAATTCCAGAAATTCCCTTTAACAGTAATAAAAATAAAAACCTGAAAAAATACTGTATTTTCCGTACCATAAAATACATTTTTTTCCATGCAAATGTAGGGGAAAAACGGCAGTGCATCTTATGAAGCAAATAACAACAAGCGCTTCACTAGTACACAGTAAGACCAGGAAGCGGTGAATACAGCGCTCCTGGTGCTGGCTTTGCTCACCGCTCCCTGTGTTGTACATGCTTATGCTGTGTGACGTCACTTGACACTGTGCTGCGGTCAAGTCGCAGCGAGGGCAGAAGACCAGAGAGCGCCAAGTGCAGGAAGAACGTTCCGAATATGTAAGGGCCGCGCCATCCAGAGCAGGAAAGGCAAGTGCATTTATTTTATTATTTTAGGTCTGATGAGGAATGGGGGTTTGCCCAAAAAATATTTTTTTTCTTATTTTCCTACTCTAAAACCTAGGTGTGTCTATAGACAAAAAGATAAAAACTCCGCCCAACATCAATACAAACCATTACAATAGACCCCACACATAGTGGGGGAGAGTTATGAAGCCCATTGGGCTAGATTATATATAAAAAAAAAAAAATTAAAAAATTAAAGCCCTAAATCACCAAAGGGAAAAAGTTTTGTTGCTCTGCAAAGGAGCTGTATACACAACAGTAGCAGATTTTTTTTAATGACTACCAATTACTTCTATGGAAGAGTGTTGTGGGCATGCTCTTTGAACCGTGCAGAGGTCATTTTGTAGGTAAGGGGAGTAAATAAGCTGTGTTCATCACCTATTGTCAATGGTGTGATTCTGCAATCTTCCTTCAGCTTTCTGCCAGTGTGCCAATTTGCTTTTATCTTAGCTCATCCCTATTAGGGTACAGCCATGCTTAAACCAGTTACATTAAATTCAATGTTTGACCACTCTGAACGGTATAGTTAAAGAAGAACTCCTGCAAAAATTTTTATTCTCTGACCTGTTAGAAAGGTGCATGATGTAATCAATAGTGAATGCAATTTTCTTATCAAAGACTGTATTTGTGAGCTATCCCCTCTCTTCTTATTGCAGCTGGTGTGACCAACTCCCTGACCTCCAACTGACCCAGGACAGGAAGCCAGTAACTGCTCTATTCATTCCTATGAGATTGAAAGTGAGGCTCCCATAGGAATACATAGAGAATTAGACTTCCTGTCCACACATAAGGTGCTGTGTGAGTTGGTGGGTCTGATTGCTGGTCACATGACACAGATAAGAAACTTCAGGGAGATATAACTCACAAAGACAGCCACTGGTAAGAAAATGACATTCACTACAGATTACATCATGTACCGTTCTAGCAGGACATGGAATAAATTGTTTTGCAGGAGTTCTTATTTAATAATATCTTTTTATTAACTCAAGAAGACCAAACCTACAACTTAGCAATAATCTTAGTACATGGCACTTACCTGAAGGGGGCGCTCTATGTGGACTTGATTTTAAATCCTGGTTGAAGTCTGTGTTGCTTAGTTTGCTCTCAAATCTTCTCAGCACACTTTCCCGGGTAAGCTTTAGCAAGGCTTTTAAGGAGTTAACATTAACAGGTTCCCCAGCTTCTTGTCTTTCTTGAAAAGCAAATTAAAAATGCCCAAAATACCTTTACTATGTAATTTTTAAGTTAATATCATGGATACATATTATTGGAAACATTGATAATAAAACCAAAAAGTACAGTTTACATTGCTCTTATTTCCATCCAATAAACAGATTCTATGGACAATTGTGATTGCAGATTTTACATGTACTTTGTGTTTTAACAATGTGCTTTTGCCATCACTGAAAATTGCATGAAAGAGATAGGGAATGATGCGGTTTAAGGTAGTCCCTTACAATTAAAAGAGGTGTATATATATATATAGCGCTATAGATAGATATATATGAAAATAATTGAGTAGTAGTTTTCCATTGGTTCCGCTTTTGGTTTTGACAGATGACTCACTAGAGATATTTCTCTAATAATTTGGTATAAGGAGGCTTGTCAACTAGGCAAATTTCTTTAAAATCCTGTCTAGCAGTCAATGATCTCTTACCAAGAGGTACACTACCCAAAAGTATCCTCTGAGAGCTTTTTTTTTTTCTTTTTTTTTTATATATAAGGCAGTCGGTGTAGCACCCTCTTGTGGCAAGACCCAGCAACTAATCATTTACATATTTGAGATATGACTGTTAAAAGTTTTGCAGCAATCCAACATTTTTTTTTTAGTGTGAGTAGAACACATTTATATAATAAATATATATATATATATATATATATATATATATATATATATATACATATACACACACACACACACACACATGTATATACACACATATATATATATATATATATATATATATATATATATATATATATATATACACACACACACACATATATATATATATATATACACACACACACACACACCCACATATATATAGATATATATATATATATATATATATATATATATATATATATATATATATACACACACACACACAATTTATATACCAATAAAAACTACATAATATAACTGTGTTCATTCCACGCTTACGGAGATATTCTTTGACAACTAAAGCCTGAGCTTCAGCCAAACATTTTTCTCTCTTCATAAGGTGTTCGCCATGGTAACTCGGGAGAGTCTTCAATGCACTAAAATCTGGAACAGAAAATATAAAAGTAATTCAATAACTAATATGTAGCCAAAAATAGTTTTATTACAAGCAAGACCTCAAATGGCCACATCGATGAGAAAAATAAATGTTCTGGCCCTTGGACTGGCTGCAGTGAGCACTTGCTGTACCCCTGACATCGCGTTAACGCTGCAGCCAATCACTAACCTAAGCAGCAGGCTGCTGAGGACAGGGATTGGTTGCAGCGGTCACATGCCGTATACCGGCACATCAACACTTCAGTCTGTAAAACAAGCATTGGCGGGAGGACCAGACCGGAGGCGCAGAGATCGGCACCGGAGAAATAAACAAGCGTAACATTTTCATTTTAGTCCATTCAGGAACTTGTCTGAGATTTTTAATGATCTCCGATAACCCCTTTAATGAAATTATAAAAAAAAAAAAAAAATCAATCTGCACTGAATACTGGACCAAAAAACAACATCCTATAGAAAGGCACAGATTTACTTTAAAAGGGGTATTCCACTTTCACCAAATAAATGCTATTCATTCATGCTTCCTATATCAATTCCAAGCAGTTTTCAAGACCACTGCTTGCAGTCATTCAATATATAGATTTGTCCTAGTCCTCCAAAGGGCACACAGTCGCTTTACCACATAACCCCCCTTTTTTTCCCCCAGCGGTCACACATTTTTTCTAAAAGAGTAAAAATACTCTTGTTGGCATTTTTGAGTGTTTTCAGTTAAAAAAGAACTCCCGTAAAAAATGTTATTCCATGTCCTGCTAGAAATGTACATGATGTAATCTGTAGTGAATGTCATTTTCTTACCAGTGTCTGTATTTTTGACTTATATAATCCTGAACTTTCTTATCTGTGTCATGTGACTAGGAATTAGACCCACCAACTCACACAGAGACTTGTGTGGACAGGAAGTCTAATTCTCTATGTATTCCTATGGGAGCCTCACAGGAATGAATAGAGCAGTGACTGGCTTCCTGTCCTGGGTCAGTTGGAGGTCAGGGAGTTGGTCACATGACCCAGCTACAATTAGAAGAGATGTTTTTATTCACAATTACAGTCTCTGATAAGAAGATGACAAGCACTACAGATTATATCATGCACCTTTCTAACAGGTCAGAGAATAAAATTTTTTGCGGGAGTTCTTCTTTAAGGAATAGTATGAAATAACACAGCCATAACTGTATTTTTCTGTCGATGTAGCCGTACGAGGGCTTGTTTTTTTGCAGTGTGAATTGTAATGTTTAGCAACACAATTTTGGAGTATGTGTTGGCAGTTCTGCCATTGTGTTTTACACTTTAAATTTACAATGTTCATGGTGTTGCATAACTAGCGTGTTATTACAGCGATATAAAATATGCTTAGTTTTGTGTTTTTTACTACTTTTATGCAATAATAGCACGTCTCGTTATATCGCCACATTCCAAGAGTCAAAACTTATTCATTTTTGCGCTTATGTAGCCGGGTTTTTTTTTTTTACCACTAGGAGACATGGCTTCTGTAATGCACTAGCATACCTTGTATACCACTGTATTATAGTCTTATCACTATGACAGGCAGTCTGCTACGCTGTGTCTGCTGCACAGTCTAATAGACATACAGTCATGTCAGTCTGGGGCCTTTGTTAGGCCCATAGCTGCCATGGCTGATGGTGGCGATTGCTACACACTGCAGCATCTAGAGAGTTAAGCAGCTGGCATCAGAGTTATGTCCGATGCTTGCCGTTACAAGCAGGAGCCCGGCTTCAGTTAGTGCTGGGCTCCCGAGGTTTTCCGGAGCGCTGTATCAGCACAGCGTCTGTGAGGGCTGTACAGTTCATGCCAACTGCGCCAGGGTTAATGGAGTGGACAGCAGGCACCAAACAGGCTGCACTGATACTGAGGTCCAGACCAAAGAGAGTCTCATACGTAGAAATACGCATGAGGCTTCGAGTGAAGTGTAAAAATGCCCATACAGGTGTCTATGATACTTGTGCGGGTCTTATGGCAACATTGTGTGTGTCCATCGCACGACCAAGACAAATATATTTGGTAAAGAGGACCTTTCACCACTCCTGACATGCCTGTTTTAATAGCTTCATGCATTTCTTTTTTTTTTTTTTTTTTAAATCAGATAATTTTTATTAACACGTTTTGAAAAAAATAAACATATATATATATATATATATATAATATATAATATATATAAAAAAAATAAAAATTAAATTAAAATAAACGTGCATGTGACCATTATTACAAACATTCAGCATTATAAATATGCAAAACATACCATTTCAATGAATTGACAATAAATCACCTGAAATCACTTATGCACAATAAGCACATATCAATGAACTCCCCCCCCCCCCCCCACCTGACGGAGAGACGGCCAGCAAGCACACAAACGGTGTCAATCAAGCTTTACAATGTAAGTGGTCTACCAGGTCACATCATCTACCTGGCGCCACAAGGGTTGAGAGGTACTAGGGTGTCAAAATCCGCAGATATCCATGGATCCCACATTGCCTCGAATTTCTTTTCACATTTACGTTTAGTATAAACCCCTTTTTCCAATCGCAATATCAGCCTCATTCTGTTCAGATACTCTACAAGAGAGGGGGGCTGGGGCCGTAGCCAATGTTTAGCTATCAATACACGGGCTTGAAATAATAATCGTTGAATACCCAATTTCTTATTGCGGGCTCTAGCCTGAAATATACCCAAAATACATGCCCTAGGAGTACAGGGAATCTCCGCATGATATATCTTCCCAATGAGCCCCAATATAGACTTCCAAAAGCTAGAGAGCATGCTGCAGTCCCAAACCATATGCAATAATGTGGCATTAGGATGGGCACATCTAGGACACAGGGAATCAGTCCTGATTCCGATCTTAAAAAGAAACGCGGGTGATTTATACACGCGGTGTATGAGCAGTAACTGAGACATTCTTTGTCCTTCACAGACTGTTAATTGAGGCGCTAACCCAAGAACGTGTTTCCACTGTTCGTCGGTCAATGAACCTACATCCTTTTCCCATTTAGTTTTTACAAATAGAGACGAGTCGCCCATGGACTTAGCAAAAAGGTGCCTATAGACCAAAGATATGATACCCCGCATCGAGACTCCAGAGAGCAGCTGCTGTAATAGGGGCACCTGCGCACAAGTTAACGGGGTTAACTTAGATTGCGCGTGATAGGCATGGCGTAATTGTAAAAACTGATAAAAAGATTGCCGGGGAAGGGAAAATTCATCTCTTAGTTGATCAAAGGATTTAAATTCGCCATCCCTCTGCAGCTGGTGCAGAAAGATGACCCCCCTCTTTTTCCACGGTGAGAAATCTTCCAAACGAAATATCTCGGGTAATAGTGGATTGTTCCAGAGTGGAGTTACTCTGGTAAAGCCTTGGATAGACAGCAGCTTTTTGCAAGATTGCCATGTCTTGTGCATTAGAGGCAAAGTAGGTAAGTCACCCACCGATGCCAGCAGCCCTTTGTTCTCCAGAATCTCAACCGGTGACACACACTCTGCCACATGCACTACTATTTGCGGAGCCGCCTCATATCTCCCTATGGAAGTATTCCAACCCCCAAACTGTTGCAGTTGAGCTGCCAGAAAATATAAGAAGGTGTTAGGGATTGATAATCCCCCTCCCCTTTGCCCCTCTGTAAGGTTTCAATTCTAATCTGAGCAGCCTTCTTTTTCCAAATAAGCTGTTGAAACAAAGTAATTATTTTAAAGAATATCCTCTGCGGGATCCAGAGCGGGGAATTATGTAGCACATACAGGATTTTTGGCATCACTATCATTTTGAGTATATTACACCTACCAACCGCCGTCATAGGTAACTTACACCAAGCATTAATTTTTCCTGTCAAGGAAAGCAATAAGGGGTCAATGTTATCCTTGATATAATTGCGCACATTACGAGACACCACAATTCCCAAATATTTAAAGGAATCAGATATTTGAAGCTGTACCGAACCCAGAGACATATCAAGAGGGATCGGATCCAAAGGAAACATAATGGACTTGTCCCAATTTATACGCAAACCGGATCTGTCACCAAATTCCTGAATTAAAGACATAACAGGCTGGATACATTGGTCCACATTTCTCAAGTAGATGAGCATATCATCTGCGTACAGTGAAACACGCTCCTCTCTCGATCCCAAGGGAAACCCATGTATTTGCGTTGATGCCCGGATCGCGCACGCCAAGGGTTCAATTGCAATCGCAAATAGGAGTGGTGACAGTGGGCATCCCTGTCTGGTACCCCTTTCTAACAAAAACGATTCCGACGTAGTGCCATTAGCTCTGATCCGCGTCCTAGGATCATGGTACAACAATTGGACCCACTTGATAAACACCTCGCCGAACCCCATACGTTTCAGGACTGCCCACAAATATGTCCACTCAATGCTATCGAAAGCTTTGGCGGCATCCAATGATAAAATAGCCCTATGGCTCGCAGAATCCATTTTCCTTTGGATATTCAGAAACAGTCGTCTAAGATTTATTGAGGTTGACTTAGTAGGCATAAATCCAGACTGATCATTATGGATAATTGTAGAAATAACTGACTGAACCCTATTCGCCAACACCTTCGCCAGAATTTTAATATCAGATGTCAACAAAGAAATAGGACGATAAGAGTCCGGCAGGGTGGGGTCCTTCCCTGGCTTAGGAAGTACCACCACTATGGCCTCCTTCATAGAGTCCGGCAAGCCACCACTCTGATAGGCTTCTAGATAAACATCAAGCAAATGAGGCAGAAGTATATTGCTATATTTCTTAAAGAGCTCAACGGGTAATCCATCCACACCCGGTGCCTTCTCGTTAGGAAAGGATTTAAGCGCCACTTCTAGTTCCTCCAATGCCAGAGGCTTATCCAGGAAATCAGAGTCAGTTCTTGATAATGTTGGAAGCCGTAACCCATCTAGATAGGTGGCTATGTCTTCCGCGGTGTTTTCCAGTCTGGATTTATACAAAGAACGGTAGAAAGTATGAAAAACTCTCAAGATTTCTCCATCCTCAGTAACTAGGGAACCATCCTCATCCGTAATATGCATAATTCTAGAGGCGCCCCCCTGAGCATGCGCGATCCGGGCAAGGAGTCTCCCTGAGCTCTCCCCAGCCTCAAAGTACTTTAGTTGCAGAAAGAAGCGTTTATTATCTGCAGATGTAAGGAGATGGTCATCAAGCTGTCGTTGTGCTAACTTCCAGGAGTTCTCAGTAACCGAATTGGGCAACGCAATATATTGAGCCTCCGAGTCTACTACTTTACGTTGCAACTCCACCAATGTCTGCCTGGATTTCGTTTTATGTCTACTAATGCGCTGGATAAACAAGCCTCTAAGATATGCCTTACACGTATCCCAAATAATTCCTTTGGATGCCGATCCCTCGTTTTCAACAAAGAAGTGCACAATCTTGCCTTTAAGCTCATCATTGCTGTCCACCAATTGTATCCAGAAGGGGTTAAGTTTCCAGACGCCCACACCAAATGGATTCCTAGGAACCATTGCGAGAGAGACCCGGATAGGAGAGTGGTCAGAAAGGGTACGAGGTAAGTATTCAGCGTCGGACACCACTGACATAATGTCCGGGGTACCCACGGCCAAATCTATTCTGGATAAAGTATTATGTGATACCGAATGACAGGAATACTTGCGAACACCTGGATTGCGCGTTCTCCAGACATCAATCAAATTGAGTTCAGATAGCAATGCTGCAAAAGATGCATCACTAGGAGTACCCATAGGATACTGACTACCAAACCTATCCAATAACGGTGTAGGACAAACATTAAAATCACCGACACAGAGAATAGGGCATACTGGACACATTTCCACAAAGGACATCACCTCCTTAATAACTGTACTATTGTATGGTGGCGGAATATAAATAGCGACTAAAATAAGAGAAGTGCGATAACATGTGCAGGAAAGACAGACAAACCTGCCCATCTTATCAATGGCAGAGGAGTGACAAACAAATGGCACATTTTTATGGACCAGAATACTCACGCCTCTAGAGTGTGTAGTAAAAGTTGAATGAAAGGCATGCCCCACCCATGACCTTTTCAAGAAACCTATAGTTGCAGGGATCAAATGTGTTTCCGCCAGACATACAATAGCCGGTTGGTACCTTTGCAAATTTAAACAGACAGCAGTGCGCTTGTTTGCCTCGCCCAGCCCTCTTACATTCCAGCCAATAATACTAAGTTTACCCGCCATCATCAACATAGAACCAAGATAATGCAGGATACACAAAAGAGGTCATAATTGACCTTCCAGAGACACCAGTGCCACTTGAAGCCGTCTCCCCGTCAAACCCACCCCCCCAACCAAACAAAACCCAAGAAACCCAGGATGGTGACAAAAGCATAGTGCACTCAGCAAAGTCATCGTCAGAAAATAAGAACGGAGCGACACTCATTCCTGGAGCCAGAGTGCGGCAACACAGATGTAAAAATTGCATATACAAAACATAACAAGGGGAGCCCCCGACCCACCCCCCACATTAACGACCATCCAGCGGACAGGCTAAACAAATCAAAAATTGTTAGAACGCTCTGGGAGCGTATATGAGACGAGGTAGCGCCCCATGACAGAGTTATGGCCCACATCAGTACCAGTAAGGTGTGAAAATAAATATCGACAGAACTAAAAAAGGGGAGCAGGATAGCAGAGAAAAAGCGGGACAAGATAGTATTTAGCAAATAAAGGGCAAGATCGGGGTGAGAAAAGGAAATGACACTGCAGATGCATATTTCAAAGAAACCCATATCACATCGAAGAAAAAACATGTACTGTATCTTAAGGTATTACAAAAGCATAAACCTGCGCACCATAGCTAGAGCTATAAAACAGTAGGGATTAGGATAGAAGAAGAAGCAGGATCAGATAGCATGAGAAGTGAGATAAGGGAGCACATGGGGAGAAAAGGAAAATGAGAAAAAATATCTACGAGCACAGAGAGTCACTTATCCGGACGATCTGCTGTAGAAAAGATGGAGAAGTCCACGCATCCTGTTGCTAGAGAGAAGTATAAATCTTCATCCTGCAGCTTTTTGAGACTTTAGAGAGCGTTCATGAACTTCCAGCCATTGTGCAGCATCCAATGGTGTTTCAAACATGCAGACTTCACCAAAGGCGACCACCCGTAGTTTAGCTGAATACATCATAGAATAGGGAAGTTGTAGATCCCGGAGCCGCCGCTTGACCTCCTGAAACTTGGCCCTTCTGCGTTGAACCTCCGCCGAAAAATCAGGAAATATAGAGACTTTACTGCCACCAAGAGACAAATCGGGATGATCCCTTGCTTTGCGGAGAATGAGATCCCGATCACGGAAATGCAGGAGCTTGAGCAAAACTGGACGCGGGGACGCCCCCGGTGGAGGAGCCCGGAATGGCACTCTATGCGCCCGTTCAATGGCAAAGACATGGGATAAAGAGTCTTTTCCAAACTTGTTAAGGAGCCAATCTTCAAAAAATAAAACAGCGTCAGGGCCTTCCATTTCTTCAGGAACACCGACCAACCGTAGATTATTCCTACGAGCGATTTTCAAGATCGTCCGTTTTTGACATCAATAAGGAAACATTATGTATGATTCTGCCAATATCTCTCTTTACCGGAGGTATTTGGTCTTCAAGTGAGCTGACTCGCTCCTCCATCTCTCTTATTTTTTCATTTACCTTCTGCAAATCCTGCCTTATAAAGGAGACATTTTCTTGCAGAGTCCCCATGTTCATAGTGAGGGTACTCAAAGAGGCATTGCTGGCTGTAACTGCCGCGTATATGTCCTTAATGGTAGGTTCAGCGATCACCCCACTAGTGGACAGGGAGGCAGCAGGCAGAGATAAGGAATTTGTATCACAGGCCGCAGGGCCTGCCGACTGTGCAGACACCACCTCCATGGCTTCCATACCTTCACAGGTAGCCTCGCTTGCCTCATTTGAGGTGTCCTGCTGTTGTGGCCCCTCAGAGGACTGCATAGGAGGAGCAGCAGAGGTCCGGGCATATTTTTCCAGACGCGCAGCTAGTCCCAGCGCGCGCGCCTCTGCAGGCGTGGGGTCCGCGACGCCATCTTGTTTAGGTAAGGCAGAAGGCCCCGAGTCTTTGGGGTCCTTCTCCTTCTTATTTACGCGCCCCATATTGGTCCCACCTATCCGGCCAGGGAACAGGAGCACCTCCACCTCTGATCAGGAGACCGATGGTCCGGGATGACAGGAGATTGCCGAGGATTAGCGGAGGTGCGCCGGGAGCTCCACGCTACTGCTGCCTACCGCATCGCTGGCCAGGCCACGCCCCTCAGCTTCATGCATTTCTCATATAATAATCATTCTGGAACATCTATTCTTATGTCTCTATGTTGTGCCATTCCTTTATTATTTCTACTAGAAGTTATGAATGAATTGCTAGCAGCCTGCAGTAAGGGTACAGAGGGGAGGTAACCAGTTGGGGGTGTGTACCTGCACCGACTTATCCAATCAGTGCTGCCATTTTCAGACTGTGCAGGGACACACCCCCAACTGGTTACCACCCCTCTGTACCCTTACTGCAGACTGCTACTTCTAGTAGAAATAATAAAGGAGAAATGGCAGAACATAGATCCATAAGAATAGATATTCCAGAATTGTTATTACAGGGGGAATGCATGAAGCTATTAAACAGGCATGTCAGGAGCAGTGACAGGTCCTCTTTAAATAATGAAGGCTCCTGCAGAATGCCAGCAAGCAGAGATCTTGAAAAGCATGAGGAATTGATACAGAAAGTATATCGGAAAATGGTGTGTGTGATTATATGTACATAACTTTTCCTTAGGCAGAAAAAAAAAACCTGTCACACTAGCTTTTTTGCTGGATCTGGCAGGGCTCATTAAAAACGCTTCCATTACTGATAATACAACCGCCTGCATCTGTTATGAACGGATCCGGTTGTATTCATCTTTATCATAGCCAAGACGGTTTTCTATTGTGTCAAAGATAACGGATCTGTCCCCACTGACTTACATTGTGGGTCATGACGGATCCATCTTGCTCCGCATCTCAGGACGGAAAGAAAACCGCAGCATGCTGCTGCTCTCCGGTATGAGAACGGAATGCATTTTGGAGCACTCCGTTCTGTTCAGTCAGGTTTTGTCCCCATTGACAATGAATGGGGAAAAAAAGGAAGCTTTTTTTTTACGGTATTGAGACCCTATGACGGATCTCAATACTGGAAAATATTAACGCTAGTGTGAAAGTCGCCTTAGTCTATACTCAGCTTGCACTAGAGACAAATGAAATGGAGACTGAGATTATCAATGGTTAACTACAAAAAAAAAACACCCAGTGTATTCTTACTTGATTCATCTGTGTTGGGCTTATCCCGAAGGCGTCGATGCAACAAAACAAGAGAAGCTGCGCCATTAATCTGACCGGCGGAATGAAGCATTGTCGCCTTGCAGACTCCATTGTCTTTCCCTTGAATTAGGAAATAGTAGCTGCAGTACTCGCCTTTCAGCTCGATCCCTGGAGCTAGAGAAAAATAATAATGTTGGCTTCCAGCAGAATACAGAGAGCGGATTCACACAGCGGCCGACAAATCATCCTTAGTCTGCAACTGAAACCCTTTCATGTATATTACAGCGCTGGACAACACGTAGCGAGCGGGAGCTGAAGGTTTACAGACTCATTATGTGGCAGGGGGCACGGACATAACAAGCAAAAGTTCATTTTGTTGCTCCCATCAGCATTGTGCTGCCATATGGCGCCTCCATACAGCAATACCGCCATAACACAACATTCTTATGGAATCAGACAGAAAACCTCCCATATGAAAACTGTGTATAGTAAGGACTCAAATAGGTCTATGGGCTCCATGAGCATGAGGCCTAACACACGGGCTGTTTACCTACTCGCCGTAACATCAGTAGTGGTGAGTAGGTGTAATTACACCCAAGCCGCCCCATTCATTTCAATGGGGTGGCTCGTTTCTATACAAGTCTATGAGAACGATCCTTCCCATTGAAATTAATAGGGCGGTTTGGGTGTAATTACACCTGCTCACCACTACTGATGTTACGGCGAGCAGGTAAACAGTGAAGAGGAGGCAGCGCTGGTATGCTATAAACAGCTGACCGGCGGGGGTGTCGGGTGTTGGACCCCCGCCGATCTGATATTGATGACCTATCCTGAGGATAACTCATCAATATATATATAACTCAGAGAACCCCTTTAACCTTGAAATGAATGTTGAAAGTAACCAGGAGAGAATCTTGTCCGCACTGAATGTCAATCTGTAGGATTTTCCGTATGTTCCTGAAACAAAAAGTCTGGTAGAAATCCTGAAGAGAACGCAGCAGTTTAATCGCCTGCGGATCGGTTCCAGTTTTGGATGATGGTTGAGGGGTGGGGCTTAAACCCTCAAGGACTGGGCCCTTTGTGTTTTCATTTTTTTCCTTTCTACCTTACAAATCCACAACTTATCAAATTGAGGGCTTTTTTCTTTTTTCTTTTTTTTTTACAATGTTGTATTTTTTTAATGGAAGTAACATATCTTGGAAAACAAAAAAAAAATTGATTAAAAAAAAAAAGTGATATACAAAAAAAAATTCAAAGTTTTGGGTTTTTTATATTACAAGGTTCACTGTGCGTTAAATATGACACAACGTCTTTATTCTGCAGATTACGGCCATTATGGCAATATTAAATTATGTATTAGGTTTTTTGTTTTACTACTTTAAAAAAAAAAAAAAAACCTTAGAAAAAGTAATTTTCTCTGCATCACCATTTTCTAACACCCATATTTTTTCATATTTCTGTCTATAGTGCCATGAGAGGACTTTTTTTTGCAGGATGAACCGTATATTTTATTGGTACATAAAACGGAAAACTACAACTCCCAACGTGCATTGATAGCTATAAGCTGCCCGGCCATGATGGAAGTTGTAGTTTTCCAACAGCTGAAGAGCCACGAGTTTGTCATCCCTGTTCTGAACATGAAGGTCTCTGCCCGTAATACGTGTGCAATATGGGAACTGATGTGCACTGTATGGCTGACAAACTGTTCTACGCAGTGTGTTCTGGGACAGTAGGGACGAATGATCACAGATAGGGCATTAGCCGTATTGGTTTTTTCCATGGATTCTTAAATTAAAAAAATAAAAAATAAAAAAAAAAACATCTCTAAATATGGTGGTATGCATGGCCCTGCAATAAGATGGTCAGAATAAAGTTCCGGGTGAATACGCGCTTTCAGAATTACAGACCTTGGATTTCTTTTGGCTTTCTGGACATATAATCTTTCCATTTCTTGGAGCTGCGCTGGAGTGCAGGAGGCAGAGGGAGGCTGCAGACGTTGCAGGGGAGCATAAATATAGCCCCTACCTGAGGAAAAGAGAAATGCATACATGTAAAAAAGAAACAAAAACATGAAAACAGGGACGTTATACGAACATTTCTAAGTAAAGATATTACGGAATTTGGACTTTATTGGCCAAAGCATGCAGCTTAAAGAAGAACTCCTGCAAAAAATTTTATTCCATGTCCTGCTAGAAATGTACATGATGTAATCTGTAGTGAATGTCATTTTCTTATCAGTGTCTGTACTTGTGAGTTATATCTCCCTGATGTTTCTTATCTGTGTCATGTGACTAGGAATCAGACCCACAAACTCACACAGAGACTTATGTGTGGACAGGAAGTCTAATTCTCTATGTATTCCTATGGGAGCCTCACTTTCAGTCTCATAGGAATGAAGAGAGAAGTGACTGGCTTCCTGTCCTGGGTCAGCTGGAGGTCAGGGTGTAAGAAGATGACATTCACTACAGATTATATCATGCACCTTTCTAACAGGTCAAGACAAGGTCAAAGACCTGAAAAAATTAGTAAAATGCAATCATAAAATTTTTTCCCTGATGTGTTCATATTCTGCAAACAAAAATATATCTTGTCATGCACCAAATTATAGGGGTTTTTCCAGGATTTTACTACTGATTGGTGGAGGTCCTGGGACCGCGCTGATCAGGTGTTTAAGAAGGCCCGGCGATCCCATGAGAGCCGGTACCTTCTTGCAGCTTACCAAGCACAGCGCCATACATTGTACAGCGGTTGTGCTAGGTATCATGCTCAGCCCCATTCACCTGAATGGGGCTGAGCTGCTCCTAGGCCACGTGACCGATGAACGTGACGTCACTGGTCTAGGAAAAGATGAGAAGGCTGTGGTGCTCAGGGGATCGCCGATACCTTCTCAAACAGCTGATCGGCGGGGGTCCCGGGTGTCAGACCCTCACCGATCAGATACTGATGACCTATCCTCCTCATCAGTAGTAAAATCCCTTTAATCGTCCAGCCTGAGCCACTAGTCTGAGTTTATATCATAATCAGTGCTCTTTAACCTGTATCTCTCCAGCTGATGAAAAATGTTAAAGAAGAACTCCCGACAAAAATTTTATTCCATGTCCTGCTAGAAATGTACATGATGTAATCTGTAGTGAATGTCATTTTCTTACCAGTGTCTGTATTTGTGACTTATATCTCCCTGATGTTTCTCATCTGTGTCATGTGACTAGGAATCAGACCCACCAACTCACACAGAGACTTATGTGTGGACAGGAAGTCTAATTCTCTATGTATTCCTATGGGAGCCTCACTTTCAGTCTCATAGGAATGAATAGAGAAGTGACTGGCTTCCTGTCCTGGGTCAGCTGGAGGTCAGGGTGTAAGAAGATGACAATCACTACAGATTACATCATGCACCTTTCTTAACAGGTCAGAGAATAATTTTTTTTTTGCGGGAGTTCTTCTTTAAATGTTTGTCCTACTGCAGACAAGGCAGATAGAGGAGGCCCCTGCTGCAGCCAGCTGTCTTTCAGCCAGGCACAGGATAGTAAGATGGCGGAGATCCTGGGACACACCAAGACTTCTTTATATATTTCTCGTATTAAATCGTGAGACATAACAAGAACAAAGGAAAGGAAAGGAGGAGATAAAGGGAAGAAGGGTGAGGATATATATTTTTTTTACTGCTCCTTCCATGCAGCACACCTCCATTAGAGGCACAAGTAGATTACACTGTGACTTCACAGTTTTGCCACTAAATATACAGCTCCCAAAGCGTGTAAATGAAGCCTCTTACATTTTCTACCAATTTTGTGTCACTTCATGTATTTTCTTCATCCTGCTAACCAATGAGCCACTGTGATGCTCAACGGCTTAGGCTACTTTCACACCAGCGTTTTTGCTGGATCCGGCAGGGTTCAGCAAAAACGCTTCCGTCACTGATAATACATCGTCTGCATCCTTTCTGAACGGATCCGGTTGTATTATCTTTTAAATAGCCAAGACGGATCCGTCATGAACTCCATTGAAAGTCAACGGGGGACGGATCCGTTTTCTATTGTGTCTGAGAAAACGGATCCGTCCCCATTGACTTACATTGTCAGTCATGACGGATCAGTTTGGATCAGTTTCTTCATGCACGCAGCAAGCAGCATTTTAGTGTCCGCCTCCAAAGCGGAATGCTGACTGAACTGAAGCAAAACTGATGCATCCTGTACGGATCCTTTCCCATTCAGAATGCATTAGGACAAAACTGATCAGCCTTGAAAGGGTTTTTTGCAGATCCATGACGGATCCTGCAAAAAACGCTGGTGTGAAAGTAGCCTAAGGCTACTTTCACACTAGCGGCAGCCCGGATCCGGCAGGTGAAGGGTGCTGCCGGATCAGGACTGCCGCAGGGACATGTGTGAAGCTTGAACCGCGCTCCAGCCCCACACGTCACACAGTACATACATACACACAGACACACACACACAAACAAACATATACACAGACAAATACACATACATACTTACATGCTCCCGGCAGGTCTTCAGAGCGTCGGAGGAGCAGGACGGCTCACACAGGTGCCGATTCCCCACAGCGCCCTCTGCTGGGCGCCTGGTGGAATCATCATCTGTGCGCGCCGTCCTGTTCCTCCGGCGCTCTGGAGACCTGCCGGGAGCATGTAAATATGTATGTGTATTTGTATGTGTATATGTCTGTGTATGTTTATGTGTATGTCTAGGTCTGTATGTGTGTATTGTGTGTATGTGTAGCCGGATCCGTCATGAACTCCATTGAAAGTCAATGGAGGACGGATCCGTTCACCATTGTGTCATACCAAACGGATCCGTCCCCCATTGACTTTCATTGGGGGTCATGACGGATCCTTCTTGGTGCGGATGCCTGGACCGGAGAACAAACCGCAGCATGTTGCGGTTTGTTCTCCGGTCTGAAGACGGAACGGAATGCTTTCAGAAGCCTCCGTTGTCTTCAATTCAGTTTTGTCCCCATTGACAATGAATGGGGGCAAAACTGAAGCGTTTTATTCCGGTATTGAGCCCCTATGACGGAACTCAATACCGGAATTATAAAACGCTAGTGTGAACGTAGCCTTAGCTGTAATTGTAGAAGTGTCTTTCAAAATCCCAAAAAGCACTCATACACTCATGTAGCTCAGGATGTGACTGGAGAATAAGTCCATCAACAATATATGTAAATTCAACAGAGGTGTCCAGGACCGGCTGCTATCTTCCAAAACCACTGCCACATCTGCCCACAGGTTGTGCTTGATATTGCAGTTCCGCTCCATTGAAAGGAAGTTGGATGAATTGCAATACCACAACCAGCCTGTATGGGACGGGTTTTTGAAACAGCGATTTTTTAAAAAAAAATTTAATAGGAGTTTTTCACAAAATAGCATACCACTTATGAAACTTTACCCCAGACACTGTACCTTGTCATTCATGGAGCAGAGCTGACCCAACATCAGCTTTGATTTTCCTTGAAGAGAGTTTCTTGTCAGACATCTGAATAAAGTTAAAGAAAAAAGTACGACAAGAATGGCCATGCTTGTGAGACGCCAATATGTCGGTACTGAATATAAACTGTGTAAGGACATGTGCAAATAGTGCTGGAGACGGCAGTCAGAAGTGTACTCTGAAGATACATACATCCAATGGAGGACTGCGATGGGTTCCACACATCAGAAGATAGG
The DNA here is from genome assembly GCA_900303285.1 of Rhinella marina. Taxonomy (NCBI): domain Eukaryota; kingdom Metazoa; phylum Chordata; class Amphibia; order Anura; family Bufonidae; genus Rhinella; species Rhinella marina. The sequence goes on along the minus strand of ONZH01015617.1, from coordinate 119,436 downwards.
CTAGGTCATCAATATCAGATTGGTGGGAGTGTGACACCCTCACTGATCAGCTTGAGCTGTAGTACTCCTATGGAGAAAACTAAGCAATGGATGAAGCCTTCCACCCACTGTATAGTTTCACACCTGCCTAAAAGCCGATTGGTCCTGGTTCCAGGTATCTCACCCTAACCAATCTGTTATGGAAGTCCTATCCATACCTTTAAAGAGGACCTGTCCCCTCTCCTGACATGCCTGTTTTATTAGCTTCATGTATTCTCCATGTAATAACAATTCTGGAGCCTCTATTCTTATGGCTCTATGTTGTGAAAGTCTGCAGTAAGGGTACAGAGGGGTGGTAACAAGTTGGGGGTGTGTACCTGCACAGTCTGAAAATGGCTCTTTAAGCAACTTTCTAAATAATTTACATTAAAGGGATTCTGTCACCACGATTTTGCCTATTAAGCTATTTACACTACTGGATTCAGCTGATCATAAGGATTTCAAAAATGTTATTGTTAGAGGTCATAGATGAAGATTTGATGCTAAAAAAAAAAAAACGTTTTTAACAACTGCCAATCACTTACTTAAGAAGCCCGAGGGGATGTGCCCAGCGCCGTTGGAGCCCGGCCACGCCGATTCCGTTGGAGCCCAGGACCGCCCACCTCATTAATATTCACTTCACTGCTTCAAGCAGTGAAGCTCCGTCATGGCTGTAATCCCGCGCAGGCCTCAGAGGATGTTCTGCGCATGCGCCAGCTCTCCGCTCGACCCGGAAAGGAAGGAGTGCGCAGAGAGCCGGCGCATGCGCAGAACATCCTCTGAGGCTGATGCCCGCAGACCGCTTGAGGTACTGCGCCTGCGCGGGATTACAGCCATGACGGCGCTTCACTGCTTGAAGCAGTGAAGTGAATATTAATGAGGTGGGCGGTCCTGGGCTCCAACGGCGCTGGGCACATCCCCTTGGGCTCCTTAAGTAAGTGCTTGGCAATTGTTAAAAAAGGTTTTTTTAGCATCAAATCTTCATCTATGACCTCTAACAATAACGTTTTTGAAATCCTTATGATCAGCTGAATCCAGTAGTGTAAATAGCTTAAAGAAGAACTCCCGACAAAAAATTTATTCCATGTCCTGCTATAAATGTACATGATATAATCTGTAGTGAATGTCATTTTCTTACCAGTGTCTCAATTTTTGACTTCTATCATCCTGAAGTTTCTTATCTGTTTCATGTGACCAGCAATTAGACCCACCAACTCACACATAGACTTATGTGTGGACAGGAAGTCTAATTCTCTATGTATTCCTATGAGACTGAAAGTGAGGCTCCCATAGGAATGAATAGAGCAGTTACTGGCTTCCTGTCCTGGGTCAGTTGGAGGTCAGGGAGTTGGTCACATGACCCAGCTACAATAAGAAGAGAGGTTTTTACTCACAGAAACAGTCACTGATAAGAAAATGACAATCACTACAGATTATATCATGCACCTTTCTAACAGGTCAGAGAATACAAATTTTTGTGGGAGTTCTTCTTTAATAGGCAAAATCGTGGTGACAGAATCCCTTTAAATATTTCTAATGATATGAGACTGGCTATTTTCAGAAGTCCCACAGCAGTGAATGGAGAACAAGCCACGCATGCTCAGCTTTCTCTCCTTTACTAACAGGGCCTCGTTCTGGAGATAGGGGCAGGTCCCAGAGCTGGGACCAGCACCTAGATAAGACTGATGGCATATCCTAGCGATGTGCCATCAATGTCTCAGATGGAAATACCCCTTTAACGATGGAAGCAAGTGAAGTGCAGGAGCGGAGAAGGGAAAAACATCCAAGAGGGCGGCTCACACAGGCTGTAGATGGGAAGGGGCCCTTACAAAGAAGTTTGCAGCAGAGGAATCAAATAAGCAGTGTACAGGTGTAGCAAGAAACCAGATCACGTATGGTAAACTCTGCATGGGGTGGGGAACACTCCTCGGCATCACTGTCTGTTAGGTCAAGTGTGGGGAGATCTGTCACAAGCTAGAAAAGGGGAAACCAGTCCAGGAATCAAGTTTTGCTAATAGATAAAAGCTAGTGAAGACAGCAGCATCCTGGACACACAGACCTTATATCTGCAACGTACTAACAAGAGTGTTGCGTTCACATGAGAAAGTCTGAAACTAGGAGCAGGTTGTAAACTGTATATAAAACAGGCGTAAAAGTTAAGACTGAAATAAAGCAATCACTAATGTGTAAAAATCATTTTTTTTGTTGTCAGAGGTGTTCATAGCCTTTAAAGGGTTATTCCCATCTTAGAAAATGGGGTCATATCGCTAGGATATGCCGCCATTGTCTCATAGGTGCGGGTCCCGGAGAACGGAGTCGGGAAATGAACGGAGGGCGCACTGCGCACGCGCCCTCCAATTATTTCTATGGGGCCGCCAAAATAGCCAAGCGCAGGCACGGCTATTTCTGTCGGCTCCATAGAAATGAATGGGAGCGGGGGGCCGGGAATGCGCAGTGTGATTCAATTCATTTCTATGGGAGCAGCAGGGAGTTGCACCTGGTGGTGGCCGGACCCCAGTAAACCTGGGGTCCTCCAGGCACAGCGCTCCCAGCTCCGTTCTTGATATAGGTGTGGGTCCCGCACCTATAAGACAATGGGGGCATATCCTAGCGATATACCCCCATTGTCTAAGATGGGAATACCCCTTTAAGGACACAAAATAGTGTACAATATTTTTTTTTTTGCCTTGAATTTTGACAGCTATAACGGATTTATTTTTCCATTGACACAGTTGTAGGGCACCACCTATTGGGCCGCTAATATTTATGGGCTCAGTTTCACCCTGGAAAGCAGTGGAAATCCATGAGAAATCTGCAATCATATTGCAGAGGGTGGAAAACAGGAACCCACCATCCCCACCTTATGTGTACATCCCTTTTGCGTCACACCCATCACTGTCCAAAGCATCCAAAAAGTGCCCCTTCATACACCTTCACTAGCAGTCCACTGAACGGCTATTCCTCCCAGCTTCCCATACACATGCACACTTGGCCAAGCATGCATGTGTTGTCCTTGCCACAATCACATCACCCGCAACAAAATGACAAAAGGATACAGCTCATAGGCACAGCTTGATATGAAGTAAGGAGGTAGTTCTGACAAGGACACCATCTGTATGAACTCCAGGGATGACCCATAGTAATGAAAAACCTGTGAAAACAAAGGAAAATACCTAAAGTGTAAGTTCAGTCGTGTGGGCAACAAATATATCTAAGTCACTAGGGAGATGCAAAGCTGCTCTTTATTTATAGCCCTATTTACTTACGTATAGCCCTTATCTCTGGACTCCTGGCAGCTCATAAACACTCATTACAGCTAAATTCTTATCAAAATGATAAGAATGTGGAGTAAATGAGTGTTTATGAGCTGTCAGGAATTCCCCTGACCCAAACTGACTGCATCATTGTGGTTTATGATACAGTCAGTTCCTATCTGATAGCAGGTCTACCATACTGTAGTCACATTACGAGAGCACAGTACAATAGACCCGTGATCATATGGGAACTGGCTGTATCAGAAATACTCAGTTGGTCCAGGAGATGTGGCTGACACTAGGTCCGTGTTTGCTGGACTGAGCACAGTTGTGTGAATCAGGCCTAAGTCAGGACAGGAACAGGAGGGCTCAGTGTAAAGGCTTATTCATACGCCGTCCGTGCCCTTATTGCTGACCGCAAACAGCGGGTCTGCAATATACAAGCACCGGCCGTGTGTGGACTTGAAAGGGTCCGCAATCCGCAAGATATGGCGCTGTGCGTCGGGGAGGCACCTCCGTGGGCTTTTGGTTCTGTGCCTCCGCGCCGCAAAAGATAGGACATGTCCTATCTTGTCCTATATGGCGAATCGCTGACCCATTCAAGTCAATTTGCGGTCTGCAGCACGGGCGGCCTACGGTCATGTGAATGAGCCCTAAAACTGAAACAAAGCCACTTGGCAGCAAGACTGAAATTTAACCTTGTAGGACAAAAACTGCTAAAATTGTTTACTAAAGAACTGAAAAAATGATTTTTAGCCCAAAATGAGTAAAATGCAATCATAAGATTTTTTTCATGATGTGTTCATATTCTGCAAACAAAAATATATCTTGTCATGCACCAAATTAAAGGGGTTTTCCAGGATTTTACTACTGATTGGTGGAGGTCCGACACCCGGGACCCCCGCTGATCAGGTGTTTGAGAAGGCCCGGCGATCCCATGAGAGCCGGTACCTTCTCCCCGCTCACCAAGCACAGCGCCATACATTGTACAGCGGTTGTGCTTGGTATCGTGCTGAGCTGCTCCTAGGCCACGTGACCGATGAACGTGACGTCACTGGTCTAGGAAAAGATGAGAAGGCCGTGGCGCTCAGGGGATCGCCGGTACCTTCTCAAACAGCTGATCGGCGGGGGTCCCGGGTGTCAGACCCTCACCGATCAGATACTGATGACCTATCCTCCTCATCAGTAGTAAAACCCCTTTAATCGACCAGCCTGAGCCACTAGTCTGTGTTTATATCATAATCAGTGCTCTTTAACCTGAGAAAAATGTTAAAGAAGAACTCCCGACAAAAATTTTATTCCATGTCCTGCTAGAAATGTACATGATATAATCTGTAGTGAATGTCACTTTCTTACCAGTGTCTGAATTTTTGAATTATATCATCCTGAAGTTTCTTATCTGTGTCATGTGACTAGGAATTAGACCCACCAACTCACACAGAGACTTGTGTGGACAGGAAGTCTAATTCTCTATGTATTCCTATGAGACTGAAAGTGAGGCTCCCATAGGAATGAATAGAGCAGTTACTGGCTTCCTGTCCTGGGTCAGTTGGAGGTCAGGGAGTTGGTCACATGACCCAGCCACAATAAGAAGAGAGGTTTTTACTCACAGAAACAGTCACTGATAGGAAAATGACAATCACTATAGATTACATCATGCACCTTTCTAACAGGTCAGAGAATAAAAAATTTTTTGCGGGAGTTCTTCTTTAACTGCCAGTATGCCCAGACAGCCAACTGGCATGCTGGTAGTTGCTGCAAAACTACAACTTCCAGCATGCCCACTGGCTGTCCGGGCATACTGGGAGTTGACATTTTTCATCAGCTGGAGAGCTACAGGTTAAAGACCACTGGACTGGTAAATATGTCCCATTACATGATAAGTTCCAGTTAAAGTGAACCTGTCAGGAGATATATACTGGCCTAGCTGTGAACAGGGTATGAAAGGAGAGATGCTGAGATCTGTGATATACAAGTTTATATCGTCTAATGCAGGATTTCTAAGTAAATCCAGACAGGACTCTTAGGAGAGACAGTGAGAGTCCTGATTATTCCACTGACACATGATGATTGACAGCTGTGCCTGTATCGCTGTGTACATAGAAGGCCGTCAATCACTGTATGTGGGTGGAAGAATTAGGACTCTATCTCTCCTAGGAGTCCTGCCAGGATTTACTCCTGCACCAAATCATATGTACCTATAGATTACAGAGCTCAGCTTCTCTCCCTCTATCATATTCCATGCTCAGACAGGGCAGCCCATAGGACATCTGTGTGCCACAGCCACTTCATACACTAATCACCCCCCCATTACCTCTCCTACCAGGGTTCACACGTCTCCAAAATGACACATTAAGTTAGGTCCTATTCACTTGAAAGCTACAACACTACAGAAAACTTACCTCTGGTAGCGAGGACTTTTGGTTTCTATTGTGTTGATTTCTAGGCACATCGTTCAGTTTGCGACAACTTGACCGAGAACCGACATCACAGCAAGATCTGATGCAGAAGTCTTGAAATTCCACCTCAGAAGTAAACTGCGGGGAGAAAAAACAAAAACTGTTGAACTGTGTTTTTCTTAAAGGAGTTCTCCAAGTATGTGGATTAATCAGGGCACGGTGCTGACCTGCGGAGGGAAGCTCTTTTACTCAGGACTTACCCCACCTTGCTCCCCAGATGCCGTAGTCAAGGGATGCCCAAGCTGCGGCCCTCCAGCTGTTGCAAAACTACAACTCCCAGCGTGCCCGGACAGCCTACAGCAGGGCATGATGGGAGTTGTAGTTTTACCACAGCTGGAGGGCTGCAGGTTGGGCATGCCTGCCGTAGACTAAGCTGCACTGCTCTGCAGGCTCTCCCATCCAGGTCCCGACCAGATGTGCCAGCTTTTTTTTTTTTCCTGTTTGGCCGCACTGACTATAATGCAGCTGAACAGGGAAAAACAAAAAAAATATAAAAAAATAAAATAAAAAAGGCCACATCTGGTCGGAACCCAGTAGAAGACAGTGTAGTGGAGAAGGCAGGATGGGAGGAGCGAGCGAGGGCAAGTCCTATGTAAAAGAGACTCCCTCCACAGCTTAGCACCATGCCCCATTAAGTCTGGAGATCCCCTTTAAATGTGTTGTTCATCCAGCAATTTTTAAAGGGTTACACACTATGGTATTTAAAGGGGTTTCCTTGAATGACAACTTATTACCAACCTACAGAATAGGTGATAAGTGTCTGATTGATGTGGATCCGACCACTGGAACCGCACTGATCATGAGAACGTCCCCAAAGAAACAATGGAAGAGTATTATACACTGCTGCCCTGTACACTGCCATCCTCAGCAGACACAGACTGTGAAAGGAGCAGCAGTCCGCATGTTTGACCTAAAGTTCGTTGGGGTCTTGTGGTCGGACTGACACCAATCATCTCTATTCTGTGGACAGATGATAAGTTGTCATTCTGGGACAATCTATAATTCACTACGTTTGGATGGAGTATTCAAAAGCACATATAGTGGGAAAATAAAACTGCGTGGAATTGACAGCATGCCGCTCATTTTCCATTCTTCAGCGTCCAGAGGACCGGTCACCTGTCCGGACATGTCTGTGTTACAGAATAGTTGTATTCCATGTGAAATGACAACTCTAAAGCATTCTTTATAACTGTATATTGTGCCTTAAGGGGGTTGTCTCACTTCAGTAAATAACATTTATCATGTAGAGAAAGTTACTACAAGGCACTTACTAATGTACAGGGTGGGCCATTTCTATGGATACACCTAAATAACATGGGAATGACCCCAAAGATAAAAGTCTAAGGGGGTCAGATCGGGAGACCTTGGGGGCCATTCAACTGGTCCACGACGACCAATCCACTTTCCAGGAAACTGTTCATGTAGGAATGCTCGGACCTGACACCCATAATGTGATGGTGCACATCTTGCTGGAAAAACTCAGGGAACGTGCCAGCTTCAGTGCATAAAGAGGGAAACACATCATCATGTAGCAGTTGAATGTCCCCCAAGGTCTCCCGATCTGACCCCCTTAGACTTTTATCTTTGGGGTCATCTGAAGGCAATTGTCTATGCTGTGAAGATACGAGATGTGCAGCAACTGAAACTATGGATACTGGAAGCCTGTGCTAGAATTTCTTCTGAGGTGTTGCTATCAGTGTGTGAAGAGTGGGAGAAGAGGGTTGCATCGACAATCCAACACAATGGGCAGCACTTTGAACTTTTTATAAGTGGTCAGAAACTTGTAAATAACTCATGAAAGAATAAAGTTACGTTAAAACCAAGCACACCATTGTTTTTCTTGAGAGATTCTCAATAAGTTTGATGTGTCACATGACTCTCTTCCCATTGAAAAAACTAAAGTTGGGTCCAAAATGACCGACTTCAAAATGGCCGCCATGGTCACCGCCCATCTTGTAAAGTTTCCCCCCTCCCATATACTAATGTGCCACAAACAGGAAGTTAATATCACCAACCATTCCCATTTTATTTAGGTGTATCCATAGAAATGGCCCACCCTGTATTGTGATTATCAATATTGCTTTCTTTGTTGGCTGGATTCATTTTTCCATCACATTATACAATGTTCGTTTCCATGGTTACAGACCACCCTGCAATCCATCAGTGGTGGTCGTGCTTGCACAATATAAGAAAAAGCACCAGTTTATGTGCGCTCCCACGGTCCCGGTCACCAGAGAGGCTGAAGCTTTTTCCTATAGTGCGCAAGCACGACCACCACTGATGGATTGCAGGGTGGTCTGTAACCAAGGAAACGAGTAAGGTATAATCTGATGGGAAAATGAATCCAGTCAGCAAAGGAGGCAATATGGATAACAACAATACATTAGTAAGTGCCTTGTATTAACTTTCTCTACATGATAAATGCCACTTAAGCGAGACAAACCCTTTAATCCTACTAGATGGTTATGAATAAATTGTTAACTGGGTGTTACCAGTCAGAGGTGTGACCCTGCAGTCTTACGCTCTCTAATCTGCGCTGCCAACAGCAAACCGTGAAGAGAGACAACCCTTTGACAAGAGGAATGGGAACACCTAGTTGGCAATTTATTCCTTAAAATTCACCCAGGCAGTCCGCCTGAACAGGGCATTGGAGCATCCTATGCTCCGATGCCCTCCTTTGCCCTGCGCTAATTAGCTCAGGGCAAAGGAATTTAGCCCGGTCCCGGTGACGTACCGGGCTCTGCCAGGCGGAGGCTTCCGCCCGGCAGTGAGCCCAGTGACGTCATTGGCGCTGATGGGCGGGCTTTAGCGCTGCCCTAGCCATTCAAACGGCTAGGGCAGCGCTAAAGCCGGCCCATTACGGCCGGTGACGTCACCGAACTCACTGCCAGGCGGAAGCCTCCGCCCGGCAGTGAATGTTTATAAACAAAAGAGCCCTTGCCCCGCGCGATCCAGCGCAGGGCAAGGGAGGGCATCGGAGCATGAGATGCTCCGATGCCCTGTTCAGGAGGGCTGCCGGAGTGAGAACCTGGGTATGTCCGGGTTCAGCTCTGAACCCGGACAACCCCTTTAACTTACAACAGGAATAATGGAGGAATAGCAAAACATACAGTTTTGCAGAATTGTATTTACATGGAGAATGCAAGTAGTTACTAAAACAGACACGCCCAGAAAGGTGGCAGGTCCTCTTTGCATGCAACAAACTGCATGGTGGAAAGAGTGCGCCACTTATCGATTTAACCCTACAAAGGGGTCGGGTTAAAATAATTTCAGGCTTCTTCTAAGCCACTAGAACTCGAGACGCCTTCAAAAATGTCAGAGTGCAAATCTGTGGCGTGTAATTTGCAAGTAGAGCAAATCAGCGGGCCTGTGTCACCTACAAGCAGTTTCAGGCTGGCGGTACAGTGCTGCCCCCTACAGTACAGGGATACACACACTAAGCAGCCCTCCACCCATCAACCTCACCGTGATAGGGCTGCATAATAACCTTACAAACCAGGATCTCATACCTTTCGCTCGCTGATCTCCACTGAGCCTCTCCAGAGCTCCTGTGGATCTAGTGCACTGGTCAGGCCGTCAGGAGCAATGACATTCGCTGACAGATAATTTGAAATTTTTTGCCACCTGAAATGAATTGAAGCAGAACATAACATTTGAGTAATATAGTCTTACATTTCCTGTGAAACTAGGGGCTGGTGAGAGCAGGGCAAACTTTGATTTTAGCGGCACTTTTAGCACTAGGAGTAATGTGAATATGAACTTTTATTCTGCCAGATGCTGCTCCTGCAAGTGCCAAAGAGGCGGAGCTTTTCTGTGAAGTGCCCTCTGCATTGAGCTGCTTCAGAGCTCCTCCCCTCTGAGTGACAGCTGTAGTGGCCTCCTGGTTGGCTGCTACAGCTGTCACTAAGGGTCCGTTAATATGTCCGCAAGAGTTTTTCGGTCCACAAATTGCGGATCCGCAAAACACAGACACCGGCCATGTGCGTTCTGCATTTTACGGATCAAACATGGCCGGCACTATAATAGAAATGCCTTTTCTTGTCCATGGCTGCAGACAAGAATAGGAAATTTTCTATTTTTTTGCGGGGCCGCGGAATGGAAGTGCGGATGCAGACAGCACATGGTGTGCTGTCCACATCTTTTGTGACCCCATTGAAAATTTTCCTGACTTGTGAATGGCCCCTCTAAAGGGCTGAGGGGGGGCTGTGAAGTAGCTCAATGCAGAGTACTTCACAGTGAAGCTCCGCCTACTTGGCACTTGCAGGAGCAGCATTTGGCAGAAAAGTAAAGTTCATATTCACATTACTACTAGTGATAAAAGTTTCACAAAAGGTGTTTGTGTCCTCCTCTCCCCAGCCCATACCTTGTGCTGTCAGCAGTTTATCATGGTCAGAACTGCTGACAGACTTGCTTTAAAGGGTTTCTGTCACCAGTTTTTTTGGTATGAATCAGGCTGACATTAGAGATGTGCTAATGTCACCTGATTCCAAATACATATCTGTTTTATTTACTGGTGCCCCCATTTTTATATAAAATGAACTTTTATTTTATGCTAATAAGGCCTCTAGGTGCAAGGGGCGTTACCCCTGCTCCTAGAGGCTCTGTTGATTGACAGGCCCAGGCAGAGAAGAAACACTCCATTCACCATGGCTTGCAAGCACCTTCAATGATGTCATGACCATGTGATCAGTCACATGGTTAGGATCACACAAACAGCCTGTCTCCTCCTAAACCATGTGACTGATCATTGAAGGTCCTTGCAAGCTATGGTGAATGGAGTGTTTCTTCTCTGCCTGGTCCTGTCAATCAACAGAGCCTCTAGGAGCAGAGGTAACGCCCCTTGTACCTAGAAGCCTTATTAGCATAAAATAAAAGTTCATTTTATATAAAAATGGGGGTAACAGTAAATAAAACAGATATATATTTGGAATCAGGTGACATTAGCACATCTCTAATGTCAGCCTGATTCATACCGAAAAAAACTGGTGACAGAAACCCTTTAACAGCATTTCGCTACTTTTGACATAAAAATGATTCAAGGACTATTGTACCAAGTGTCATAAAAAGACTAGAGATCCGCTACAAATGAAGCCAGTGGAACGTTTGCCCTGTCCCCTCACCAATCAGTAATGGCTACTGATTTATCTGCCTGTATATGCAATGAATGTTAAATGGGTTGTCCGGCCATATATATTGATGAATTATCCTCAGGATAGGTCATCAATCTCAGATTGGCGGGGGTCTTGAGTACTTGTATTACACGGCACTTCCAAGACAATGTGCATTGTAATGTAATGAAGAGGAAGTAGCGCTTACACAGAGCGCTGCCTCCTCTTCAAACAGATAATCGGCGGGGGACTCCAACCAATCTGAAATCGATGACCTATAGCCGGACAACCCCTTTAAATGGTTTGTTCACTCGCCCCTCACCCAAGCATGGCCAGACCTGTGAAGAGAATCGTACTTACCTGATCCCTGCCAACCATCTCCCCATATCAATCTCAGGTTCCACGTGGGTCACGTGGACGCTGCAACCCATTACTAGCCACAGAGGTGATGTGTTCCCATGCGTCATATGACCCAGTGACATGACACCGCTGTGCCCATGTGACCTGCATCAAACTCGACGTTGATGTGGGGGAGACGGGTAATCCGTAGAGGTGGTGGGGGAGCGAAAGAGCTGGGACCCGATTAAGAGCGAGTCCCTCTACAGGTCGAGCCATGCTGGGGAAAGGGGTGTGAAGAAACCTCTTAATCAATGAAGGAGGGTTGCCAGGCAGGTGGAGGATGGCTTGTGAATGAGGGTGACTATTATTTTGCTCTCTGGTATAATCGACTTGCAGACCAGTCATAATGACACAACATCTTTATATTGGCCAGCATATTCTCCTGACAGATCCTCTAAGAATATTTTAGTTTTTTTTTTTCCTGGCACCAGCATATATATGGTTCAACTGTCCTGGTCGTGACTGACATAAAATGGGTCTCAAATTCAATTTTGGTGCAAAAGAAGTGGCACAATTTAAAGGGGTATTCCCATCTTGGACAATGGGGACATATCGCTAGGATATGCCCCCATTGTCCTATAGGTGCGGTCCCACCGCTGGGACCCGCAACTATATTGAGAACGGGGCCCCGAAAGTGAAGGAGGTCGCACCGCGCATGCGCAGCCGCCCTCCATTCATTTGTAAGAGGCCGCCGAAAATAGCCGAGCGCTGGCTCGGCTATTTCCGTTGGCTCCATAGAAATGAATGAGAGCGCACTGCGCATGCGCGGCCCGGCTCCCATTCATTTCTATAGAGCCGACGGAAATTGCTCGGCTATTTTTGGCGTCCACATACAAATGAATGGAGGGCGGCTGCGCATGCGCAGTGCGACCTCCTTCACTTTCGGGGCCCCGTTCTCCCCAGCAGTGGGACCCGCACCTATAGGACAATGGGGCCAGATCCTAGCGATATGTCCCCATTGTCCAAGATGGGAATAACCCTTTAATCTAATCCCCCCCCCCCCTTCCAGTAAGTGACCACATTACCCTCTGCGCTCTCTAGTAACGATGGTGATCTTGGCAGCATGCCACTCCTTCAGATGTTTTATCGCCCCCACTGCAAGGACACACTCCTTCAATTTTGGAACCTCCGGAGAAATCAGCAAGACGTCCACCAACACTCGGCCTGAGAGGAAACAGAAAAAAAAAAAAAAAAGAAAACAACAGATATTAAAACTAATGACCTCTATTCACAGAAAATGGTTTTTAAATTTTTTGAATTTTTCTACTGCTTTTTTTTTTTTGTTTATTTCAGCAGTACTCTTCCAATGAAAATTAAACATTTTTTTTCCGTGGCCTTGATTGGTCTACCTCCAGATAGTCATCAATATCAATTTTGGAGGGGGGCGGGATGGGAGTCTCTGACACCAATCAGATGTTTCATTGGCCCCAGAAACTATACAGTGAGTATCTAAGCACACACTGTGGCCAGAGCCTTCTGCTTCCGACTCCATCCACTGATGGGTGAAGGGTGTTAGGCCATCAGTACGAGATTGGTAAGAGTCCATCTTAAAGGGGTTGTCTCACTTCTGCAAGTGGCAGCAATGGTACGACTGGCTCCGATTAAGAACATGAATGCTCGTCTGACTGTTCAAACCTCAGTCAGGGCCAACACAATTAAAGGGCCAGCTCTCATTTTGTAGCAGCTGTGCCAGTTACGGCCCTAGTAGGCGGCACAGATCTATGGAGCTATGCCTGGTTACAACATAGGGGAGGTGCTGGTGTTGGACTCAAAACTAATACTGATAGCTTATCTTGAGAAAAGGCCATCAATATCAAATTCGGATGAAAAACAAACTACATGTTACCTGGCGCAGGGAGCTTGTCCGACAGCTGATGGATCGATTCTGCTGATTCTTGAAATAAGCTGAGAAAAAAAAAAAAAAAAAAAGACGATTAACTTACGTGCAGTAATATATACAGCAACCAGTTCCAAATGATGGTGCATGCCATAGTCGTGCCAACAACACTTTGTAACCTTCTTGACACTAGACCAGAAAAGGTCTAGCTTTATTGGGAGTGGCAGAGCTTCATGCAGAAACTGGCATAAGTTATGGCTGAAGCCTGCACCGGTCCCTAGCTGGAGAAGACTTCCGTTTCTGGAGCTCGGACTGCCAGAGATGCGACTAATTTATTAAGAATAATCTGCTTTTTAATACGTTATTTGCATCTCACTCCGGTGAAGAGGGATCAAGACTGGCTTAAGGAAACACACCTCGATAAATGCCGCCCACCCCCATGTTGAGTGCTGACTGATCATACCTTGTCTGAGACACAGAGTCCCTGCTGCTGCAGTCATCCTCGTCGTCCTCTGGGCTCTGTAGTGCACATATACACTCGTCTATGGTACTCGAGGGCTCCTCCTCACTGTCATCAGACACAGAGCAGGGGCACAAATCTTCCCAGTCAGGACTGGAGTACTGGAAGGACAAGGACAGGGAGTGGCTGAAGAGATCATTAAAGGGGGTTGTCCCACGAAAAATATTCTACAGTTTTCAAACCAGCTCCTGGATCTCAATACTTTTGTAATTACATGTAATTAAAAATTTAGCATAGCCTCTGAGTTATTCAATAAAATGTATCTGTACAGCGCCACCTGCTGTTTGATTTTTTTTTAATTTCTTTGACCTGCTCACTGAGAAGGCGGCACATGCTCAGTTTCATCCTTCAGCTGCCTCCTGAGCTGCGATAGGCAGAGCTGAGACACGCCTCCTGAGCTGCAATAGGCAGAGCTGAGACACGCCTCCTGAGCTGCGATAGGCAGAGCTGAGACACGCCTCCTGAGCTGCAATAGGCAGAGCTGAGACACGCCTCCTGAGCTGCAATAGGCAGAGCTGAGACACGCCTCCTGAGCTGCAATAGGCAGAGCTGAGACACGCCTCCTGAGCTGCAATAGGCAGAGCTGAGACACGCCTCCTGAGCTGCAATAGGCAGAGCTGAGACACGCCTCCTGAGCTGCAATAGGCAGAGCTGAGACACGCCTCCTGAGCTGCGATAGGCAGAGCTGAGACACGCCTCCTGGCCTGAGCCCTGCGATAGGCAGAGCTGAGACACGCCTCCTGAGCTGCGATAGGCAGAGCTGAGACACGCCTCCTGAGCTGTCAGCTTGATATAAATCTAGCAGAGCAATGAATGTGGAGATCTCTGGATCCATGTGAGGTACAGGGCTGGTTCTAGCTTTATTAGAAAGAGATTGTCATGTACTATGTGATGTCTGATTTTCATTTTTTACATTATTCGTGGGATAACCACTTTAACAAGACGAGTACCACACTGGAGGAATGTCCTACCTGAGTAATGCCGTAGGTGGCCTGGATAGCAAAAAACCATTTCCTTGCTCCCGGTTCTCCAGCTAAAGAACAAGCTGAAAAGAAATAACATTCAGAGATGTAGGATTAAATGAAAACTAAAAATGTCAGTCAGCTCCTAATTTACATCAAAGGATTTGTCCCCAAACGATGATAGGTGATAAGTGCCAGGGACTGGTGGGGCGTCCAACTGCTAGGACCTCCATCAACCATGAGAACAGGGACCCCTTGGTCCTATTCAAACTTTATGGGACTGTCGTACACAGAGCGCTGTATTATTCTCTCAGGTCAATCACCAGCAATTGCATAAAGTTTAAAGAGGCTCTGTCACTACCTCCTAACCTATGTAGTAAAATATACAGGTGGGTAGTGGCCTCACAATGAATTCAAATCATACCTGTAATTCCCTTGTAGATGCAGCGGTTGATGTGTAATTTGAAGTTTAAAAAGTATGCAAATGAGCCTTCGGAGCACCGGAGGGCGGGCTTTTCCCTTTTGAGCACCGTATCTTCACCGCCCTCCCGGGTCCTAGGCAAGCCCTCCAGTGTTTAGGACCTCCCCTATCCTTTATGATTGACAGCGCTAGACCGTTCGGTGCATCTGAACGATGTCCCAGGCATGCACAGTAGTGCTTGCAGTGCCAAACACTGCTGGCGGTTTTCTATGTGTTTTGTAGGTTACGGTACTTGTAAATACTTGCTATAGAAGTGCGGTCCTTCAGTGCTGCTAACGTCTGGTCCCTGTAAGATCCGGACATGGCAACCACATCACTGAAGCCTCGGCCGCACAAGGACAAGAATAAAGCAGCCGTGTAGGAGCAGAGCAGAATTTTGATATCAATATAATAAGAATTTTTTTGTACTATGGCAGGTTTTACACGTCCAACATGACATAAAATCCAGACCCCTGCAGTTCTACTAAAACAAAAACTTTGACCACTACAGGGTTCCAGATCCTTCTGTGGATAGGCTGTAATATAGAAACCTAAAGGGGTTGTCTCACTTTAGTAATTGGCATTTATCATGTAGAGGAAGTTAATACCAGGCACTTACTAATGTATTGTGATTGTGCATATTGCTTCCTTTGCTGGCTGGATTCATTTTTCCATCACATTATACACTGCTCGTTTCCATGGTTATGACCACCCTGCAGTCCAGAAGTGGTGGTTGCTCTTGCACACTATAAAAAAAAGCACTAACCTGTGTGCGCACCCACGGTCCTGGCCCCCAGAGAGGCGAGTGCTTTTTACTATATTGTGCAAGCACGACCACTGCTGATGGATTGCAGGGTGGTCGTAACCATGTTAGAAATCAAGTCGGGAATAATTGTGAGTGAAACCTGTTTTTACTTTCATTTTCAGCTGCATTCACAGCATCCTGATTTCTATCAGTGAAAACTTTCTCTGTCCTGAACTGCTGTCATTTTGGTATTGTCTGAAAGCTATGACTGTCTGCTTTCAAATAAGACCAGTTGCATGTTGAGCTGCTACCATTCAGGAGGTAGCAGCATCTAAAGCAGCCCTCCCCCTCCAGTTAGCTACTTTTCCCACTGCTGGAGCTCCACTATATAACGTGATGGGAAAACGAGTCCAGCCAGCAAAGGAGGCAATATGGACAATCATAATACATTAGTAAGTGCCTTGTATTAACTTCCTCTACATGATAAATGCCATTTGGTGAAGTGAGAAAACCCCTTTAACCACCTAACTGCCGGAGTCCAGCTCGGGCAGTGTGAAAAGTAGCTAAGTGGAGGGGGGAGGTCTTGTTTGAAAGCAGACATTCAAAGCTTCTAGACAATACCAAACCAAAACCAATGCCAAAATACCATGACAGCAATATGTTCAGGACAGAGAAAGATATCACTGATAGAAATCAGGATGCTGTGAAGGCAGCTGAAAATGAAAGTAAAAACAGGTTTCACTCGAGATTATTCCCCACGTGATTTCTAACAGCGATTTCTCCTCTGTTTCTTGAACTTTAGCTGTCATTTTGGAGCTGACAGTCCAGGCTTTAATACAAAACCAAAATGACAGTTAAAGTCCAAGAAACAGAGGAGAAATCACTGTTAGAAATCAAGTCGGGAATAATCGCGAGTGAAACCTGTTTTTACTTTCATTTTCAGCTGCATTCACAGCATCCTGATTTCTATCAGTGATATCTTTCTCTGTCCTGAACTGCTGTCATTTTGGTATTGTCTGAAAGCTATGACTGTCTGCTTTCAAATAAGACCAGTTGCATGTTGAGCTGCTACCATTCAGGAGGTAGCAGCATCTAAAGCAGCCCTCCCCCCCCTCCAGTTAGCTACTTTTCCCACTGCTGGAGCTCCACTCTGGCAAAACAGTTAGGGGGTTAAATGCAGCTGAATAAATCCTGCATAAGGGTTTGTTCACATGGGCAAAATATTTGTCAGAAAAATCCATCCCATATTTTCCCTGGGGAACCTTCTGCAGTCAGATTTCTGCTTATTTAATAGGGATAAACCATGTGTGGCCACACGTGGAGTTCTCAGCGTTCTTTCCGGCACAGAAACTGTGGCATAATAGGGAAAGATGAAAGCGGGAGGAAGATCTTGCACTGACTCCGACATGGTTTCCGCATTAAAGAAGAACTCCCGACAAAAAATGTATTCCATGTCCTGCTAGAAATGTACATGATATAATCTGTAGTGAATGTCATTTTCTTACCAGTGTCTGTATTTTTGACTTATATCATCCTGAAGTTTCTTATCTGTGTCATGTGACCAGCAATTAGACCCACCAACTCACACAGAGACTTATGTGTGGACAGGAAGTCTAATTCTCTATGTATTCCTATGAGACTGAAAGTGAGGCTCCCATAGGAATGAATAGAGCAGTGACTGGCTTCCTGTCCTGGGTCAGTTGGAGGTCAGGGAGTTGGTCACATGACCCAGCTACAATAAGAAGAGAGGTTTTTACTCACAGAAACAGTCACTGATAAGAAAATGACAATCACTACAGATTACATCATGTACCTTTCTAACAGGTCAGAGAATAAAAATTTTTGCGGGAGTTCTTCTTTAACATCTGTGTCACAATCTCTGTGTGAGGGAGAACCACCAAGGCTGATCTTGTGTAATGAAGATAAGGGATTACCGGGGAAGGTGTCTGTGTGCAGGGTGCACTGCTCCTTCAGGTGCGTGTAGAAGTCCTTCACATCCGCTAATCCTGGAAGAATGAACAGAGAAGGTTTACTGCACAGACCAGAGGGAGATCAGACACTGCGGATACAGCGGACCACCAAACACAGCAGCGACGAGCTACTCAAATACCAGGAGTCTTAGGGCTGTATTACACCTGCAGACAGTCGGCCAGATCACCGCTACCAAGGAACTCTCATTAGCAATGATCTCCCTGGGTAAAGCCACATCAGTGTTTGGTCAGTGATTTCCATCAGTGATTGGGAGCCAAAACCAGGAGTGGTCCTCCACAGACATAAGATATAAGGGAAAGATCTGCACCTTTCCTGTGTTAGAGCCGCACCTGGTTTAGGCTCAAAATCACCGACGTGTGACTGAGGCATAAAAGTGCCGCCGATTACCCGATGAACAAGCAAACGCTCGTTCATTGGGTAATCGCAGTTTTTATGCAGGTTTAAAAAAAAAAAAAAAAAGTTTATTTGGCAGCATATTGTGCCGTCTAATCATAATTCTGTACGGGGACGATTGTCGGCCTCATCTGCTGGTCTAATTCAAGCCTTAGGCTTCCTTGTACATGATGCGGATCACGTGCAGATTCTCATGCAGGAAAAAAAAACACAGCGCAATACATTACCACCAAAGTGTATGAGATTAGACAAGTCTCCGATATACATTGGGGGTCATTTATCAAACAGAAATGCGGGCACATATAAACATGGGACCAACACAGATGCCAAGCGCTCATGCAACAGGTCAGCCAGTGTCATAGGTACAAAACTGCTGACAGATGTCATTTAAAGGGGTACTCCAGTTACATACAGTTATCCTTGGACTCTCCAGCAGTCCCATTGAGATGAATGGAGCAGCAGTGCACATGCATGACTGCCACTTTATTTCGGGGGAGGCCTGAAGGTAGTCAGTCCATGTTCTCATGATCGGCGTGCATAACCCCCACCTAATAGTATCTCTTATCTTGTGCATAAGGAATAACTTGAAGCAGAATACCCCTTTAGAGACACTTTTTATCTTCCTGTTGACATAGCCATATTCACTGACAGCAAGCATTGATCTTAGAAATGGTGAGAAACTAAAACCAAAGAGGGCAACAACTGGTTACCAGTTATCACCATTATATAACAATATAGCCTCGCTGCAGTGCAAACAATGGACCACAAGGGGGCAGCAGATAAATACAGGAGCGGTCTAAAGTGCAGATTTTTAGAGACGTATATTTGATGCACAGATGCTGAATGGAGATGACATGAAGACCACAATGTCGCACATCTAAAGTGTCGCAACAAAGTCGCACTGTAAACATAATTAGTAATGCTCTAAGTTGATAAGCGTGAGCGCCCTCTAGTAGCTCCCCCCTGTAATGACAGCCTCTGATACCTGAAGGTAGCGGCGGCTCCTGCTGCTGTGTCTCCCGGTAACTCTCAGGCTGTCTCTGCCAGTAAATAAGCAGCACGTACCGCTCCATAAACCCCGACTACCCGCCACAGAGCCGGAGCACCCTGACTCCTCCGCCGCAGAGCCCTTGACTTCCCTGCAGAGACCGGGAAAATCAAATCGCCGCGCAAGTGACGTACTTCCACCAGCTGTCACAGCGCATGAAAGGTTCCCCTGGAAACTATGTCAGCGTCAATAAGGTTCCTGGAGCTCAAAGTTAGCGCTGCACTGTTCACGAGAGCGTATTGTGAGAGCGGACTGTATCTAAAATAAGTCTTTAGAAGACAGAATGTTTTCTAGAGGAAGAGATTCAAGAACGAACATAGTGTTAGAAAGAAGAGCATTGCGTTCATAGAGTGTGCTGATAACCGTGTCTCTATCCGTGCAAAGTGCGGCGGCGGCCATTTTGTCGTAGACCGTATTACGTGGATTTCTATGGAAAAGGGCTAACGGGAAATGGCTCCTGATTCCGAAGACATGTTGTTTCTTATGTATAGGGAGGCGGAGCGTGTGAGAGGCAGAGTCTTGTGTGTCATGGTGACCTCCATGTGATGGCGAGTTATAGCAGAGCTGCCCAGGTATTGGTTATTGATTGGGAATCGTGTGTGTAATGTAATGGAGGTGGAAGGTCCTGTGTGATGCATGAAGACTGTATGTTTCATGTGTGTTCCTGCTGTGTATATGGCACACATCCTAAAATCTGTCCTGTCTGCTTCTTCTACATTATCCTTTTGGAGTGGGGTGCTAGTAGTGGCTTTGGGATCTACAGACTGACATTGGGTGACAGATTGTGGGGCAATGATCCGACTGTCGGACTTTGCAGAAGTTTTGTAAATTTTGGTGGTTCAGTCAGTTGTATTTTCGGTCCTAATCCAAGTATGTTTATCAAAAATGGAGACAGAACCTGCTTGAGCACATGGTACGGTAATATTTCTGAGTAATCTTGAGACTTACGCCTCACCCCTTTAATATAGATTATGTCCCAACCTAATGCTCCGTACTAGCCACAGAGCCCCTTCTCTTTGCCCCTTGTACAGGGTCTGCACAAGCACGTGTACCTGCACGTAAATGATACGACTGTTGTAAAACTACAACTCCCAGCATGTTAATCAGTGGTTATTATACCTCTGTTTTCTTTCTTCATCAGCAATGGGCGACCTTCTCCAGGATGTGGCACGTCATTGATGCCAATATGCAGCCGCCCGGGAAGATTGCCTCTATGTGCGCCGTCCACCTGCAGGGTCTGCACAAGCCTGTGTACCATGCACTGAGTGAGTATTCTGGAGGAGCACGCGTGGATGGACCGCATGTGGCGGTAAATCTGGTGTAAAACACTCCGATCCTGAGAATAAGGCTGATTTCACATGAGCGTGTTTCACAGACTGAAGGATCGGTGTGTGTCGCACCAGATTTACCATCTCGTGTGATAATATACAGGTATCTCGTGGACTGAATGCTGCTCCCAAGATAATATTGTGTGTTGCTACCTGACCTCGACTGTACTGAATTGTACTGATAGCATTATGTGAGTACAATTCAGTAAAGTGAAGCCAGGCGGCAACACACGGCGTTATAAATTATCCATGAGTTCTCGTTACGGGAGCAGCATTTAGTCTAGGAAATACTTCTGCCGCCTGGACCGCATTTCACGGACTGAATACAGTTTTGTGAAATTGGCCTAAAGTGGCTGCAGCACTGCTTTAATACTGCAGGAAACTGCAATATATTCCTGTTTATGTCAATGGAGCCGTGCAGGGAAACAAAGTAAAGGTGACACAGCGCAGAACCAGCGCTCAGGATATCAGATTCAGAGGAACCGCAGGGGTTGGACCTCAGTTGATTATAAAGTGATGGCATAACCTCCCGCTACATTATCACTTTTTATGATAGGATTACCCCTTTATATAAAAAGAAAGAACACATAGGGGGTCATTTACCAAACAGGTGTAACGTAGAACAGGCTTAGTTGCCCATAGCAACCAATCAGATTCCACCTTTCATTTTGGACAGCTCCTTTGGAAAATGAAAAGTAGAATCTGATTGGTTGCTAGGGACTATTAAACCAGTTCTACTTTACACCAGTTGGTAAATGACCCCCATAATTTCTCTTCTGCACACTGAAGTCCAACTAATGAAGCTAAATTTAATTTACTTGAGTCTTTAAACTGTAACGCCCCCTTACAAAGTCCTCTCTGCTGTGTCAATGGTAAGTGACGTTTCTTGGGGGCTTGGTACGGATTATGGGTTGTGCCCCTGTAAGGCTCAGTGTGGTCGTCACCTTCCCTAGTCTGTACCTGTAGGGGATCTGTTCTATCCGCTATATGAAAAAAGCATTTAAAGGGGTATTCCCATTTCAGACAGTGGGTGCATATTGCTAGGCTATGTCCCCATTGTCTGATAGGTGCGGGACCTCTACCTATCTCATGAACGCAGCCGGAAAAGTGAAGGAGGGCCACCGAACAAGCGCATCTGCCCTCTATTCATTTCTGTGGGGCTGCTGAAAATAGCCGAGCACTGGCTTGGCTGTTTCCGTTGGCCCCATAGAAGTGAAAGGAAGCCACGTGCCACGCAAGTGCTGTGTCTTCCCATTAATTTCTTCGGGGGTTCCGCTCAGCTATTTTCGGTGGGCCAATAGGAACACTTGGTGGTCACCACTTTGTCTGCTTTGTTATCAGCTGCATTTATGAGATAGGTGTGGGTACCACCTCTGGGACAATGGGGAATAACTCTTTAAGACCTACTGACTTGTATATTAAAATATTTCATAAATAATACTCCAGTATGGACAGAATTACTGGGAAGCGTTTATGAGCTCCTATTCTAAATCCATAGACAGAGTTGATATACAGTTGGTCTCTCCTTTCCAGCTAAAATAGCGTCCCCTCTTCTGGGAAGGCTTCCTGTAAGAGCTCTTTAGTTATGGAGTCAGCAGGACGTAGGTGACTTGTATGTACTATGCTCCTCAGCACTCGGCTCCCCCACTCTGTTACTTCACGTGGTCTCTACTTCATGGCTGAGTTGCTGGGGTTCTTGAACACGTCCACTTTGCAATAATACCACTTACTGCTGATGGTGGAATAGTTAGAAGAAAATAAATTTCAGCAACTGACGTGTTGTAGCAGTGTCATGCTATTACAGGACCACCCTGGAATTCAGTGAGCCATTTAGAACGAACCATTCTTTCACAGACTTCATGACTAGGGGCTGGAGTTTATACACCTGTGGCAATGGCAGACTGCACGGCTAGGGGCTGGAGTTTATACACCTGTGGCAATGGCAGACTGCACGGCTAGGGGCTGGAGTTTATACACCTGTGGCAATGGCAGACTGCACGGCTAGGGGCTGGAGTTTATACACCTGTGGCAATGGCAGACTGCATGGGTAGGGGCTGGAGTTTATACACCTGTGGCAATGGCAGACTGCATGGGTAGGGGCTGGAGTTTATACACCTGTGGCAATGGCAGACTGCATGGGTAGGGGCTGGAGTTTATACACCTGTGGCAATGGCAGACTGCATAGGTAGGGGCTGGAGTTTATACACCTGTGGCAATGGCAGACTGCACGGCTAGGGGCTGGAGTTTATACACCTGTGGCAATGGCAGACTGCATAGGTAGGGGCTGGAGTTTATACACCTGTGGCAATGGCAGACTGCATGGGTAGGGGCTGGAGTTTATACACCTGTGGCAATGGCAGACTGCATGGCTGGGGGCTGGAGTTTATACACCTGTGGCAATGGGACTAAATGAAACACATGAAGTGGTGAAATAAGACATGTGTCCTGATGCTTTTCTCTATATAGTGTAAATCAGCTACTCTCCCTGTTCTTTAACCCTTCCTGAAAAGGGAATACTTAAAGGGGTGATTCAAGGGTTTGATACTAATGGCCCGTCCTCCGCATAGGTCATCAGTATCTGATCGGTGGAGGTCTGACTCCCGGATCCCCTCTGATCAGCTGTTTGAGCGCCAATACCTTCTTGCAGCTTTCCCTAGGCCATGTGATGTCACATTCATCGGTCACATGACCTAGGCACAGCTCAGCCCCATTGAAGTGAATGGGACTGAACTGATATATCAAGCACAGCCACTATCAAATGGACGGCACGGCACTTGGGGAGACCGAGCGCTGCTGCCACTTCCTAGACAAGTAATGTCACGTTCATCGGTCACATGGCCTAGGAGCAGCTCAGTCCCAGTCAAATGAATGGGACTAGGCTGTAATACCAAGCACAACCAGGAGGGTGCGACTCTTACCACAGCAGGACAGCCTCTTCAAACAGCTGATCGACAGGGGTGCTGGGAATAAGATCCCCACTGATCACATACTGATGACCTGTCCTGAGCTTGGGTCATCAGTATTAGACAACCCCTTTAAAAAGAAATAAAGTATCTGGGGTAATGCACATCATTATTTTATTTCTATGAATTTACAAGTAAGGATGAATGAATTAAACGTATCTGGTCTGTTTCACTATGAGATTGCTACACTGACAGGAGGAAGGGAGCAGGGAAGCTACTGAGCGTTGTCTGGTCCACCACTTGGATGCAGAAGAAAGTGGACCAGAATTTCAGCCACATAGGAAACAGCAGGGGGCGATACCAGATAGGAAAATGTAATGTACATTTAAAAAAAAAAAAAAACTTGCAGTAATTTTATTATTGTGTTTATGTTGCAATAATTCTTTATTGGAAATGCCCCGTTCATTGCATAGTAATACTCCTCATGGGAGAACCGTCTTAAAATCCTAAGCTGTAGTCTTCTACAGGAACTGCAATGTAATGATAGGTCCTCAGAAGCTGTGTCCAAGTAGTCACCAGTGGGACACAGCTTCTGAGGACCCAGAATGATGTAGAGGAAAATTAACTAGTCTCAGAAAAAAAATTCTTCTACAGCTACGTTGAAAAAATAAAAAGTTACGACCTGAAAAATGCAGTGATGATGAAACTGAATCCTGCTGCTCAAAAAGGAGTTGAAGGGACACTTCCATCATAAGGGAGTATTTTATTTTATTTTTTTTTGAAACTCAAAATTCATGAAAAACAATTTTTAAAAACAATAGCTGTATACTGTATTTCCATGAATTTACAAGTAAGAATGAATGAATGAAATGTATCTGGACTGCTTCACTGAGATCACACCAGTCATACCAGTTACTAACAGCAGGTGGCGCTAGATGATAACGAAAATGTATGTTGAGCACCACCATATCCATAAGCCTGCAGGTTCTTCTAGAAATGGTCTTTTTTAGATTCCTGAGGTGGGAATCATCTTTCTGGCCACGTTTTCTTGTGGAATTTAGTATTATATTAATGTAATATTATGTAAAATAGGGAATCGCCTACCAAATACTGGAGCATCATTTATCGGGGACTCCTGGGTTCAGCAGCAGTTCTGCCCTCAGACATGGCATCATAGATGGCACACTATATTCACGCCCAGCAAGTAGCTCTTATGATGTATACAGCACCAAGCAGCTGTCCGGTGGGGGGTGGGTTCTTTAAAGAAGTGAATATAAAATGGGAAAGGAGGATCCGCTCACCTCCATACGATACAGGAAATGAGAGAAAGTGTTTAGCACTCCCAAAAAGTCTTTATTGCATCTCAGAACATACAAAAGATTTAAAAACACGTGGCTTACGCATTTCTGGTGGTCACAATGTTTTTTAAATCTTTTTGTATGCCCTGAGAGGAAATAAAGACTTTCAAGTTTTTGGTCTTTAAAGAAGTATTGCCATCTTGTAAAGTGATGACGTAGTACTGCACCCCCTGCTGGGCAGGGAAAAACACTAGTGCTGTGGCTCCTTTATTCCTGGCATCCCTGGGGGTTCCCGTGCTTGGACCCGACCAGTCATAAAGTGATGACACAACCCAGTGATACGTTACGAGATAGAAAAACTCCCGCAAAAAATTTTTTATTCTCTGACCTGTTAGAAAGGTGCATGATATAATCTGTAGTGATTGTCGTCTTCTTATCAGTGACTGTTTCTGTGAGTAAAAACCTCTCTTCTTATTGTAGCTGGGTCATGTGACCAACTCCCTGACCTCCAACTGACCTAGGACAGGAAGCCAGTAACTGCTCTATTCATTCCTATGAGACTGAAAGTGAGGCTCCCATAGGAATACATAGAGAATTAGACTTCCTGTCCACACATAAATCTCGGTGTGAGTTGGTGGGTCTAATTACTACTCACATGACACAGATAAGAAACTTCAGGATTATATAAGTCAAAAATACAGACACTGGTAAGAAAATTACATTCACTACAGATTATATCATGTACATTTACATTCTAGCAGGACATGGAATAAAATTTCCCCTCTCGCCATATGACAGCACCCATGGAGAGACGCCTCCCACTCCTCAGGACAGGAAACGGCCAAAATCTTTTGCATAAAAGGTAGCTCCACCTCATAACCTCCAGTTCTGTTTCCTGTCCTGCGGAGCAGGAGGGCCAGGGATGCTAGTGCATCCTATTTTAGATGAAGAAATTGCATAGAAGAAGAGCCGAGGGCGCCCCTGAGTCTTTCCCGTGATGGGGTTACCCTAGAGAAGTATGTCTCCCATGGGGGAGCAACTTCTAAGCCAGTCTCCTTAGTCCCCCACCTGTCTCCGGACGCGCGGGCCTCCTCTCTTTTTTCCTCCTCTTTGGGCTCCCCGTCGGGTCTGCTGGGCTGCGGTAGCAGGCGGGCGCTTCCTCCTGAGGTCCCATCGCCGCGGCGCGTTCTGCGCATGCGCGCGCGTGGGACCGTGCGGCGGATGGATGCGTCTGGTGCGGCTCATGACGTCCGTCGCATGGGAGCGGGTCACTTCCGGGTGACGCCGCGGGCTCCGTCTTGGACCGGGAGGTGGCGGTGGGGCGGCTCAGGGAGGGGGGAAGGGATAACCCTGCACCTTGCTGCAGGGTTCCCATTGGACCACCAATTAAGGGAGGGGTGTCACGCTGGTGGTCAAAAAGGTCGCGCTGGGAGGAGGAGATTGCCAGCTTCAGAAGTTAAAGACACCACTCCTTGTCTGTGGTATCTGTATCTCCTGCAAAATGGAAAAACGCGCTGAGGCGGTGGAGTCTGCTGATACTCCTGCACCGGTATTCCTGGTGGGGTAAGAGGGGAGTTCCCCATTCAAGGAATAAGTTTACTAAAAGACTATATATATGTATTGTTATAGGCGGAAGTCCACAAGAAAGACAGGCCCAGGCTTTGTGCTCTGTGCAAGAGAAAATTATATGGGTCTGAGAAGAATGTTTGTGTCCAGTGTATTGGAAAGGTCGTTAAAGACGCCTCTCCGGTCCTGGTGGCGGATATGCGTAGTATGTTGAGAGAGGAATTCAAATCTTTGAGAGAACATTCAGCGTTGGAAGTCCCTGGAACTTCTACTGAGGCTCCGGGGTTGATACCCCGTCCAGGTCCCTCTCAATATCAGGATACAGGGGATGAGGATAGAGGTTCCCAGGAAGAAGGGGAGTTAGATGATTCGGATGCAGAGGATTTGTCTTCTAACCTTTTGTTTAGCACGGAGAATATTGATTCACTGGTTTCTGCGGTGAGATCGACTATGAATATGGAAGATACCCCAGTGACTGAATCTGTCCAGGACAAGATGTACGAGACTTTAATAGTAAAAAATAGGAAAGGGTTTCCATTACATAGCAGCATAAGGGGGTTGGTGCAGAAGGAATGGAATAACCCTGACCGTAGATTTTTTGTGCCCAGGCATTTGAAGCGAAAATACCCCTTTGACGAGTCAGATTCCTTACATTGGGATAGGGCTCCCAAACTGGATCTGGCCATTGCCAAGATTACCAGAAGGGCGGCACTATTATTTGAGGACCTAGGTGTTCTTAAGGACCCCCTTGATAAAAAAAGCGGATGGGTTCCTTAGGAAGGCCTGGGAGGCGTCCACTGCCTCCATGAAACCTAATATTGCAGCGACCTCAGTTGCTAGATCCTTGAAGACTTGGCTTCAGCAACTGGAGGCTCACCTGAAGGCAGGTACTCCTAGGGAGGATATTGTTGCGTCTTTGCCCACCTTGTTTGGAGCAACAGACTTTCTCTTCGATGCATCGGCCGACGCATTACGCCTATCTGCCCGTACTGCGGCCCTCTCCAACTCTGCACGTAGATCCATATGGATTAAAGAGTGGAAGGGAGACCTGGCCTCAAGAGCTAAGTGCTGTGCATTGCCCTGCGAGGGCGAATTCTTATTTGGTCCTGCCCTGGACTCTGTTTTAGAGAATACATCTGATAAAAATAAGGGGTTTCCCTCCCTTACTCCAGTAATTAGGAGGCCCTTTTGTGGCAGGGGTAGGAGGGATTCCCAGCCTGAGTCAAAAAGGGGCAGGTGGAGGGGACAGAATAAAGGAAAAGGTATTCTCTTCAACCCTCCTGATTCCTCCAAGAAGGCTACACAATGACGCCATTCACCCTGTGGGAGGTCGTCTGTCACTACACATGGACGCTTGGGAGAAGTTATCCGCAAGCGGTTGGGTGTTGGACACAATAAAGCACGGTTTGAAAATAAAATTCATGTGTCTTCCCGTTCAAAGGTTTATAGTGACGGACTTAAGATCGGACCCCCACAGGCAAAAAACGCTAGAGTCAGAAGTTCTTTCGCTGATTCAAAAGAAGGTTCTGATTCAGGTTCCAGTACAGGAAAGGGGGAAGGGATTTTACTCAGCCCTCTTTCTAGTAAAGAAACCGGATTCAACCTTTCGTACTATTATAAACCTGAAACTCCTCAACAAGTCCTTGGTGTACGAAAGATTCAGGATGGAATCTATAAAATCTGCCATCCTGGGCCTTCAGAGGGACTGTTACATGGTTACGCTAGATCTGAAAGATGCGTATTACCATGTACCAATCTTTCCGGACCATCAACGGTTCTTGAGAGTGGCGGTGGTTATTCAGGGTCAGATAGAACACTACCAGTATCGAGCACTCCCCTTTGGCCTATCCCAAGCTCCCAGGGCCTTTACGAAAATAATAGCAGAAGTTATGTCAGAGAAAAGAAGGTGGTGATTGTACCATACCTGGACAACTTCCTCCTAGTAGCCAACTCCAGGGAAGAGCTCCTGTACCATCTGGCCAGGGTTCGGGAGATTCTGCACAACCTTGGCCTGGAGGTGAATCTAAAGAAGTCTTCCCTGATCCCCAGTCAGACCTGTACATTTTTAGGAGTCCAGATAGACTCAAGAAGACAGATTTGTCACCTTCCAGGTGCCAAGATAGCTCTGATTCAAAACAAGGTTCAGGATCTGCTGTTGAAAAGAGAAACTACCTTGAGAGAGGCTATGTCTCTCC
This sequence comes from Rhinella marina, assembly GCA_900303285.1. Lineage (NCBI taxonomy): Eukaryota > Metazoa > Chordata > Amphibia > Anura > Bufonidae > Rhinella > Rhinella marina. Next base: position 90,951 of record ONZH01015617.1, on the reverse strand, counting down.
TGGGCCTTTTGACCTCTTGTATTCCTGCTGTAAAATGGGCCCAATACCATTCGAGAATTCTTCAGCAGCAGATCCTTGCTGAATGGGACAGAAAAGATTCATCCTTGGACGTTCCCCTTCTCTCTCCTCCGAAAATAAGATCCCTAGGTTTGTGGATGGAAGATCAGAACTTAAAGAGGGGGGTTCCATGGGCTCCAAAGGAGGTATTCACTTTGACAACAGATGCCAGTCCTATAGGTTGGGGGGCCCATGCGTAAGGACTACTGTTACAGGGCTTATGGGCTCCGGAGGAGAGTCAGAGGTCCCAAAATATGAGAGAGCTGATGGCAGTTTTTTATGCACTTTCCCAGGCACTACCTCAGATAAAGGGGAGATATGTTATGGTAAGAACAGACAATGCCACGGTGGTAGCATATATAAATCACCAGGGGGGTACGAGATCAGGTTCCCTGATGAGAATGTCACATTTTCTCCTACACCTTGCGGAACTGAATCTAGATTCTCTGTCAGCCCTACATCTAAGGGGGATAGAGAATGTAGAAGCAGACTTCCTCAGCTGTCACCACTTGTCCCAGGGGAGTGGGTATTAAATCAGGAGATATTCACCAGAATAACGAGACTTTGGGGGGTTCCTCTGATAGACCTTTTTGCCACCAAACACAACAAGAAAGTGGACAAATAATTTTCTCTAAGCCCCCTGGATTTCCCATCAGGAGTGGATGCATTTTCACAATTCTGGGGAGGGGGGGGGACTAATGTATGCCTTTCCCCCAATAAGGTTGTTACCCAGAGTTTTAAGAAAGATAAGGGAAGACAGGGCGGAAGTTGTACTGGTGGCTCCCTTTTGGCCCAGAAGGGTGTGGTTTTCCTGGCTCCAGATCCTTTCAGTACAGGATCCTTGGGTGCTTCCGGTCCAGAATCTCCTGTCCCAGGGCCCAGTAGTTCATCCGGCGGCACAGGGTCTTCATCTCACGGCGTGGAGATTGAGAGGCAGCTCCTAACTCAAAGGGGTCTGTCTGCCGATGTGGTAGAGACGCTGCTGGCCAGTAACGTGTCAGATCTACCACAGAACCTGGAGAGCTTTCTGCAGATTCGTAGGTTCTCCAGTAGATACCCTTGCTCCCCCGAATATCTCTCTGGTATTAGATTTCCTGCAGGCAGGCTTGAATAAGGGTCTTAGACCTAGCACTATCAAAGTTCAGATTTCTGCCCTGAGTGCTTTGTATGATGTCAAACTAGCGGACCATCCCTGGGTTAGTAGATTTGTCAGGCCTGCAAGTAGATTATATCCCTCGTTATCCAAGAAAACACCTCCGTGGGATCTAAATCTTGTCCTGTCGGCTCTAACTTCCCCTCCTTTTGAGCCGTTGCCAGATTTACAGATAAAAATTCTTTCCTGGAAACTGGCTTTTTTGATCGCCATTACCTTGGCGAGAAGGGTTGGGGAAATTACAACTTTCTCCATTAATAGTCCCTATATGTCTATCAGAGAAGACAGAGTGGTACTGTCTCCTGATCCTGCGTTCCTACCGAAAGTGGTTTCTGACTTCCACCGGTCCCAGGAGGTGGTACTCCCATCTTTTTGTGAAAATGCAAAAGATGAGAGGGAGTTAAGTTTTCATTGCTTAGATGTCTTCTTAGATACTTACAGGTTACAGAGGGGTTTAGGAACAGCCAGCAGTTATTCCTTCTATTTCAGGGGAAGAATAGGGGCCGAGCAGCTTCTTCTAAGACCGTTGCGGGATGGATTAGACAGTCTATCATCCTAGCTTATTCCTCGTCAGGAAGGGATACTCCGGGTCCCTTCGGAGCACACTCAACAAGAGCTATCTCAACTTCCTGGGCAGAGCGAGCTTCTGCGTCTATAGACCAAATTTGTAGAGCAGCCACCTGGAGTAATCCTCATACGTTTTTCAGACATTATAGGCTACAGCTAGCATCTGAGGAAGACCTTTCCTTTGGCAGGAAGGTCTTGCAGGCCGTTGTCCCCCCCTAATGCTTCTATCCTAGTCTATTCTCCAGGGGTGCTGTCATATGGCGAGAGGGGAAAACTTAAATTACTCACCGGTAATTTCTTTTCCTTGAGCCTATGACAGCACCCGCAGCATCCCTCCCTGGCTGATTAGACTATAACTATATTTATATTTATGGGTATAATTTTTGTATACATTAGGAAGATAGTGAGTAAACTTCTTCCATCTTTGCTCATAAGAGGTCATTATGTGTAAAGTAAATTTTGTATTGGACTTGTTAACGTATATTTAGCTCCTTAGAATACTTGCAAAAGACTGGAGGTTATGAGGTGGAGCTACCTTTTATGCAAAAGACTTTGGCCGTTTCCTGTCCTGAGGAGTGGGAGGCGTCTCTCCAGGGGTGCTGTCATAGGCTCAAGGAAAAGAAATTACCGGTGAGTAATTTAAGGTTTTTGCGGGAGTTCTTCTTTAAAGGGGTTTTCCGGGATTTTACTACTGATGATCTATCCTCAAGATAGGTCATCAGTATCTGATCAGTGGGGGTCCAACACCCGGATCCCCCTGCTTATCAGCTGTTTGAGAAGGCACGGGGGCTCGCGTGAGCGTCGCTAGCTTCTCTTAGCTTTTCCTAGGCCAGTGACGTCAGTCACATGGCCTAGGAGCGGCTCAGGCCCATTCAAATGAATGGGGCTGAGCACAATACCAAGCACAGCCGCTATCTAGTGTACGGCACTATGCTTGTTAAGCTGTGAGAATGTAGGGGTCACTCACAACGCCGGTACCTTCTGAAACAGCTGATCGGCGGGGGTGCCGGGTGTCGGACCCCCACCGATCAGATACTGATGGCCTATCCTGAGGATAGATCATCAGTAGTAAAATCCTGGAAAACCCCTTTAAAGATCCATACATGCCCCTACCATCAGCGGTAGTTACAGCAGCAGGTAGGTGCTGGCACCTCTGAGGCACGAGGTGACTGGCATCCCCATCACATTCAGGGACATGGCCGCCGTCAGTCTTCGCTGTGGAATGTTAGTGAGCCTCACATATTTTGGAGAGGCACGGCTGGGGACGTGTAGGAACACACCTATGCCTCCACGAGCCGGCAGCTGCTCAGCACGGCTAGAACCGCTGCCTGACTCCTGACAGACTTCTCATCCTTCCTGGACGGGCGCCACTTACCCCCGGGTCACATAGCTGCCTGCAAATCATTTTTTTTTAAAGCGCCAGCTCACCTGTTGTATCCGCTGTCAGCTAGTCTGCGTACACGTTCCCTGTTATTGGGAGGGGGACTCTGCTTCTTTAACACTGCACCTGTCTGTATTGGGCACTTCACTCACCTGTCCTTATATGTAAATGGATTATTAGTTTGGGGCCACTTTCTGCAGCTGCCGTGACCGTCACTTGGGAATTGGTGAGTCCCCAGTAAACGCAGTGTAACCCTCTCTCACCACTTGTCTCTTCCTTCCTTTGGTTTGACATCTTTTTCAGCACAAATACTGCTTGAAAAAAGTTTTTTTTTTTTTTGTTACATTTTTTTTTTTTCCATTTTTTTCCATTTTTTATACAGGAAAGCAATTCCCCCCCACCCCACTCAGATGTCACTGCCTCTGTATGTGAAAACGCCATGTTAAAATAACACAATATAGTAAAAAAGCAGAGCACATTGACACATGTATATTTTTCAAGCGGGGCCAAAAAACAATGAATGTCTATGGCACAAAAATGCCAGACCCAGAGCATGCCTCAGGATACACTGTAAATGTCTCATAGATGGGGCTTCCACTTCTGTGACTCCTATAGAAGTGAAGGGAGAAGATCGTAGTCGTGTGCGGCCACCTCTTGACTCATTCTCCCCAGATTTTGCGCCCATTAAACCATACAGGTTGGGGGAACACTGCTCTGGAGATAGATCCAGGTCCCATAGAACCTGCATATATCAGACATTTACATCTCAGGTAGCAATTACCTCTTTTAAAGTCCCTGCACATCACATTGCTGTGTGCATGGACCTAGTGCTGCAGCATTCGGGAGTTCCTAGGTCTCTGTATACAGACATGGAGGACGTTGGACTCTCACTGCAACTTCCAGTCACTAAAATGAAGCTTCACTTGTTCTGGGAATCGGTCAGTCCATTTAATGATGGAGGTCACATGACTGCTGCAGCCAATCACTGGCCTCAGCAGTGCCCTGTCACCCACGCAGTACATCACTGCATCAGTGATCTGTGTAAACAGGATGTTGATTCAGAGAGACCCGGGACCTGCAGAGGTGGTCGTGGGACAATGGAATGGCAGAGACCAGGTAAGTATGACCACCAATGTGGGTCTGGCCATTCTGTGAGGCCCTATACCTCACATGGATCCAGGGATCTCCACATTCATTGCTCTGCTAGATTTATATCAAGCTAACAGCTCAAGGGGAGTGTCTTTTCTACTGCAGCTCTGGGGGCGTGTCCACGCTCTCCCTATCACAGCTCTGGGGGCGTGTCCACGCTCTCCCTATCACAGCTCTGGGGGCGTGTCCACGCTCTCCCTATCACAGCTCTGGGGGCGTGTCCACGCTCTCCCTATCACAGCTCTGGGGGCGTGTCCACGCTCTCCCTATCACAGCTCTGGGGGCGTGTCCACGCTCTCCCTATCACAGCTCTGGGGGCGTGTCCACGCTCTCCCTATCACAGCTCTGGGGCGTGTCCACGCTCTCCCTATCACAGCTCTGGGGGCGTGTCCACGCTCTCCCTATCACAGCTCTGGGGGCGTGTCCACGCTCTCCCTATCACAGCTCTGGGGGCAGTTGAAGGATGGAATTGAGCATGTGCAGCCATCTCAGTGAGCAGGTCAAAGAAATATGGAAAAAAACAAACAGCAGAAGGCACTATACAGATACATTTTATTGAATAACTCAGCAGCTATGCTAAATTATTAATTACATGCAATTACAAAAGTATTCAGATCCAGGGGCTGGTTTGAAAACTGTGGAATATTTTTCGTGGGACAATCCCTTTCAGTGCACTTGAACAATAATAGCAGCTGATCGGTAGGGGTGGTGGGAGCTGAGCCCCCACCAAGCTGATATTGATGATCTATTCTGTATCTAAGTCATGAAAAATCCCCTTTAAATATTCATTTTCCTTGCAGGTTTCAGAGCGTCGTCAGCATAACTAAACCGCTCTGACAGTAATTTTCTTGGTGTGTGTTGCACAGGTGACTGCGGAGACCATGTGGTGGTGAAGAACACCAGACACATCGCCTTCTCTGGAAATAAATGGGAACAGAAGGTCTATTCTTCACATACAGGGTAAGTGAAGAGTGAGGATCTCCAGACATACAAGTGGTTGCCACCAAATGGGTCGTCTGGGTTTTGCAGATGAGACCCTACCACCCTCGAGAACAAGGAGTCCTTGTTCCCCACTCTGCGTGGAGGAGGCCACACCGGATCATTCGCTCTTAAAGAGAAATGCCAGACACGTTTTCACGATTAGTAAAATCACTGAGGTTATGTGATATACCAAGAGCCTTAAAGGGGTTTTCAGGTGCCCCAAAAGTTTTATAGATGGCCGGACATGCTTTCAAATAAATAAGCCTTATTCACCTGCATAATCCCCTAGATCATGGCAGCCTTTGTTTGCAGCGATGACATCACCAACTACTACTCCAGCCATCACGTGAGGTAGTTGGGGGTGTTATTTCTGAAGCGCTGGTCTCCGTACAGCAATGATGTACCGGAACTATATTATCTTACTCTAATCTGACAGAGCAGGAGGTTGTGATCTCTAACACAATTACAGGTAAAGCTTCTCAGTCCTCACAACACTTGGACCTTTTGCTTACTGCAGGTAATCACTCAGAGCTCAGTCCCATCATTCTTCACTGCTCTCAGCCAATCAGATAACAGTCTTTCTGGTCTGAAGGTTACCATTGAAACCTGTGTGCAGTGAGAGACCTGCTGAACTGTCTATAGTTCATGACTGACCAATGTATTTAGAAAATATCTTCCTTTAACTGTCACTCAGAGCTCAGTCCCATCATTCTTCACTGCTCTCAGCCAATCAGATAACAGTCTTTCTGGTCTGAAGGTTACCATTGAAACCTGTGTGCAGTGAGAGACCTGCTGAACTGTCTATAGTTTATGACTGACCAATGTATTTAGAAAATATCTTCCTTTAACTGTCCCTTTATTTTGAAAGCTAATCTTTGTAACTAGTGAGAAATCCTCTTTATTCCTGTTTTCTCCAGCAGATCTGAGACATTTATAGGACATTTCATCATTTTCCAAAATTCTTATGAAAATATATTCAGCACTAGAGATGAGCGAGCATTCTCGAGTGCCATTTTTGCGTATTTGCGTACGCATTTTAAAATTCCTACACTATTCATACGCATATTTTAATCTATACGCAAATGCGTACGAATAGCGTACAAATTCAATTTGTACGCTATTCGTACGCATTTGCGTATAGATTAAAATATGCGTATGACTAGTGTAGGAATTTTAAAATGCGTACGCAAAAATGGCACTCGAGCATGCTCGCTCATCTCTATTCAGCACATACTGCATTGAACTATGTAACTGGACCAATTTATTATATATTTTTGGAATCGGTCCATTTTATAACGACTCCGACTCCACAGCCCTGGTGCCATGACCCTAGTAACTCCATTTTACTAATCATGGAAATTTACCCTGAGTTAAAGGGGTTCTCCAAGTTAAATTTGTCGATGACCTATCCTCCACACCCGGCACCCCTGCCGATCAGCTGTTTGGAGAGGAGGAGCCGTACCAGCGCTGCCTCCTCTTCACTGTTTACCTGTTCGCAGTAACAGGGTTAGTGGTGAGCAGGTGTAATTACACCTCGCCGCCCCATTCATTTCAATGGGAAGGATCGTTCCTATACAAGTCTATGGGAGCAATTCTTCCCATTGAAATGAATGGTGTAATTACACCTACTCACCACAGAGCTGGTGACCACAGCGCTTCTTTACTATGGCTGCCTGAGCTTCTCGCGAACAGCTGCTTGGTGTACGGTGTCAGAACTCCAGCGATACAAGGGATCGGTCATCACTTGTTAAATCCTGAAGAACCTCTTTAAAGACCAATCCTAGGGATAGGTCATCAATATCTGATTGGCAGGTGTCTGTCACCTCCAACACCTGCCCATTGGCTGATCATGAGTAGCTTAAAGAAGAACTCCCGACAAAAATTTTATTCCATGTCCTGCTAGAAATGTACATGATGTAATCTGTAGTGAATGTCATTTTCTTACCAGTGTCTGAATTTTTGACTTATATCATCCTGAAGTTTCTTATCTGTGTCATGTGACCAGCAATTAGACCCACCAACTCACACAGAGACTTGTGTGTGGACAGGAAGTCTAATTCTCTATGTATTCCTATGAGACTGAAAGTGAGGCTCCCATAGGAATGAATAGAGCAGTTACTGGCTTCCTGTCCTGGGTCAGTTGGAGGTCAGGGAGTTGGTCACATGACCCAGCTACAATAAGAAGAGAGGTTATTACTCACAAAAACAGTCACTGATAAGAAAATGACAATCACTACAGATTATATCATGCACCTTTCTAACAAGTCAGAGAATAAAATTTTTTGCGGGAGTTTTTCTTTAAGTGCCAGAATTACACACAGTACAATGGATGGAGCTGCTTGCTGGAGTTGCGATGGCAGAGCTTTCCCCAAAACGCTAATCTCCATGGGTGTGGGGTGTTGGACCCACGCTGATCCGGGAACCCTTAAGACTCATGCATTTGGCCATATTGGTACATGAAAACTATATTTAGAGTAAGGGGCCTGGACCAGTGCTTTGGATCTGTGTAAATGAAAGGACATTGTTGTGGGGGGGGGTGAATTGGGCCCAGGCTACACTGACCGAAACCAGAAGGGGGCAGTATGGGATAGAAGTAAACCCCACATACATTGTATCTCGAGCAATGAATTGTTGCTTGACACTATCAGGGTCTTCGTGGAGATTAATGGCCTTTATCTTCCCTTGTTCCGTTCTTCTCAGGTATCCTGGAGGCTTCAGACAAGTCACAGCAGCTTCTCTCCACCGCAAGGATCCCACCGCAGTGAGTATTCAATACTCTTCTGTTTCCTAATGAAGTGGAATATCCCCGCCTGTGGACACAAAGATTACAGCGCGAAAGCTAATTATGGCCTTAAAGGGATTCTCCAGTTCAGAAAACCTGATTTCCATCCATCCTGTTGGGGAATTATGGCTTGAGAGGGAGGTCCTCAGTTCAGAATCCTCATCACTTGGGTTTTTTTTTTAACTCAGATTATTTTTATTGAGTTTTTTAGATAGGAAATATACAACACCGTGCGTTTGCACAGAAATATTTACATCAATATTCAGGTACAGCAAGTATAATAATGACTTCAAGTATCCATTCTAATCAATATTCTGCATAGAATATACATTCCAAGAAAACAACCCCCACCCTCCCCCCTTATATTCCCCCCCCCCCAAAAGCCTCCCCCACCCTCCGCATACAGCACGACCCACCTGAAACCATCATCAGTCCAACCCGTACATCCATCAAAAAGGAAGGAAGCATAGAAAAATAAAGTGTAAATAAACAGGTAAGCAAAGGAACCCACAATCAATGGTTCGCAGCAGGCCCTGTCGACGACCTCACAATGATTCCGTCCTCAACTCCATTAACCCATGGTGCTCAATCCAGGAGCTCAATTGAGCCTTATATTTCTTAAAAGTACCTCTTTTAAAACATATGCCCTTTTCTAGTTTAATAAGCGTTTGAACCCGCAAAAAATCTTATTCTCTGACCTGTTAGAAAGGTGCATGATATAATCTGTAGTGAATGTAATCTTCTTATCAGAGACTGTAATTGTGAGTAATAACCTCTCTTCTTATTGTAGCTGGGTCATGTGACCAACTCCCTGACCTCCAACTGACCCAGGACAGGAAGCCAGTAACTGCTCTATTCATTCCTATGAGACTGAAAGTGAGGCTCCCATAGGAACACATAGAGAATTAGACTTCCTGTCCACACATAAGTCTCTGTGTGAGTTGGTGGGTCTAATTCCTAGTCACATGACACAGATAAGAAACTTCAGGATGATATAAGTCAAAAATTCAGACACTGGTAAGAAAATGACATTCACTACAGATTATATCATGTATATTTCTAGCAGGACATGGAATAAATTTTTTTGTGGGAGTTCTTCTTTAAGGAAAGCACCAAATGCGGGAGCGATCGGATTTCACCACAACGAGGCTATCAGTTTCCTGGACTCGTGAAGGATTTTTGATATTGCTAATTTAGTGGCCTCCCTTACTGAGAGTGGTTCCAGCTAACCCAAGACACAGTTTAGTGGCTCTCTAGGTAATGTAGTTTTGTATACCTGGTGTATTCTACTTGGGACCACTTCCCAGAATTCTCGCAATTTTGAACATTGCTAAAAAACATGCAGAAGGTCAGCTGGTCAGAGCATCTAACACATTGAGCATTAGTACGGATTCCGATTTCGTACAAAGATTCGGGTGTGCGATAGACCCTGTGTAACAAGTAGATTTGACATATCCTATACGCTGGGCTTATTGACAGCTTCTGCGTCTGTTTTAGCAACCCTTCCCATAGGCTCGGGTTGATGTTGCCCATATCTCTGCTCATCACTTGGTTGGAATGGAGATTGAGTACATAGAAGATCTCCACGTTCTGGAGGATCTGTCCAGTAATACATGGGGAATTTATCAAGACTGATGTTTCATAAGAGGCAGCAAATTCATTAAAGGGTCTCGCCTCAGACATTGGTAGCATATTGTTGGAAATGCCACCAGTGTCATGTAGGTGCAGGTCCCACCTCTGGAACCTGCTTCTATCTACAGAACGGAGAACAGCCATGTGCATGTGTGGCCGCCCTCTGTTAATTTCTGTGGCATTGCCAAAATATCCAAGCTCTGGCTCGCCATTTCTGGCAGTCCCATGAAGGTGAATGGAGTGATGGCTGCGCTTGTACAGTGCAATCTCCAGGGCTTCTGAATATAGCCGAGCACATGCTCAGAAATTCTCGGAACGCCCATGGAAGTGAATGAAGAGCATGCCGCTCATGCACTGTGTGCTGTCATACACTTTGAGAGCCCCGTTCTAGAGGTAGGTGTAGGTACCATAGATGAGATCATCACAATTCACAATCGCGACAGCTTGTGAGTTGAGCTGCTGACCCATTTGGTTCCATGGCTGCACTGCTACACCATGAATGATTGTTCCTGTCATGAACGAGCGGGTGTGGACCCACTGTGCCTCGTGTCCTACCACCTCCCCCTACCTGGTGGGGATAGACTTTCCTAGGGGAACACAAGGTCGCTACCTCCTGAGGAGGATAGGCACACGAAGCAGCTGGTTCAGGCGGACCAGGAGGTACCTGTGAAGGTATCAGGTACAGCGGTGGTCAGAGGGCCGAGTCGTCACCAGGAGCAACAATGCAGGACTGAAGGATAAGGCAGACAGGCAAGGGTCAGGGCAGGCGGCACAGGTACAGGTCAGGCAATCCAGGTCGGCAACAAGAAGGTCTAAGCAGGCAGGGATGAAGCAGATAGCGGAATCCGGGACACAAGCACGAGTCAGCAACACAGGAATTCAGGCCGGAACAACCAAACAAGACACAAGGACCTTGACACTGAAGCATCTGGGAAGAGGGGCTGAGTCACTTAAATATGAGCACGAGGGCCAGGGTTGGTCAGCAAGGTCACATGATCCAACATGTGGCGGCCCAGAGGGAGTGATGCAAGGAACAAGCAGCAAGCATGTTGTAGCCAGGGCTGAATGGAAACTCTGGAGCGGATCACAGAGCAACAGCACTTACATAGACAGAGCCCAGGGCTGCAGAGTTGATCGGGAAGCACGGGCAGCAGATCACCGCTGAACGCGGCGGTAAGCAGGGGAACAGAGGCATACAGCAGCCGCTGTTAGAGTTCCCCTCGATCCCCTGTCCAATCAGGTACATGACAGAGGTAGAGGAATCCATAACGGAATTCTTAGATAACCCAAATCCTTGTGCGCCAAACTTGAAAACACAAAGTTCGCTCAACACTACATGGGAGGTCTTCAGGAATCTCTGGAGAGATGGTGCAAAATGAGAAAGGAAAAAGAAGAGCATGAACATGAACTATCCATCTGACCAGCCCTTTAAGGATCTGTCCTAATCCTTCTGACAGGTGCAGTTTAAAACCTGCATATTTTCCCCTCTTTAAATACCTTGGCTACAAATTGTGAACATGCCGCACTCTTAACCCCGTCACCTCCCGATCGTGATGGGACAAGTGTGGTTTTTTTCCCTCTGCCCATTTGATGGTAGGACAGATGTGACCTGTCAGTCATACTCCTCAGTGAGGACCTCTTCAGTCTTTCCATCGAGCCGCAGGCTACATCCACTAGCTGAAATAATCATTCAGAGATGGTAATATTTTTCTTCTTGCCTCAGGGATAAATGTTAAAGTGAGGGGCGGTAGATGTTAACAGTTAAGGTTTCACCTGCTGCTTACAGAAAAGACACAGAATAGACTTGGCTCACGGAGTATGGCCGGTCTACATGTATCCATTCTCCTTCATTCACCTTCTAATGCATGGTGTCCCAAAGGGGTCCCTGAGAGACTTCAGCAAAAATTATTGCCACTTCCACATTAGGGATGGCAAAAGAATCAAAATGATGTCCAAAAATGGCGGTCACAGCTAGATTGTAGAATTATTGCTCTCTATGCTTGTCTCTACACCAAGTCTGTTTGAGGTGAGAATGGGAATGGTAGTAACATAGGGAACCAAAGCTCTTATGCTGATGTCTCCCCAAACAGTTCTTGTACATAGGAGCAGTATTATAGTAGTTATATTCTTGTACATAGGAGCGTATTATAGTAGTTATATTCTTGTTATACTTATAGTAGTTATATTCTTGTACATAGGAGCTAGTAGTTATAGTAGTATATATATTCTAGTAGTTGTACATAGGAGCAGTATTATAGTAGTTATAGTACATAGTATTATAGTAGTTATATTCTTGTACATAGGAGCAGTATTATAGTAGTTATATTCTTGTACATAGGAGCAGTATTATAGTAGTTATATTCTTGTACATAGGAGCAGTATTATAGTAGTTATATTCTTGTACATAGGAGCAGTATTATAGTAGTTATATTCTTGTTCATAAGAGCAGTATTATAGTAGTATATTTCTTGTACATAGGAGCAGTATTATAGTAGTTATATATCTTGTACATAGGAGCAGTATTATAGTAGTTATATTCTTGTACATAGCTATTCTTGTACATAGGAGCAGTATATATAGTAGTTATATTCTTGTACATAGGAGCAGTATTATAGTAGTTATATTCTTGTACATAGGAGCAGTATAGGAGCAGTATATAGTAGTTATATTCTTGTTACATAGGAGCAGTATATATAGTTTATATTCTTGTACATAGTGATAGGGCAGTATATATAGTAGTTATATATCTTTGTACATAGGAGCAGTATATATAGTAGTTATATTTCTTGTTACATATAGCAGTATTATAGAGTTAGTTATATTCTTGTACATAGCAGTATTATAGTAGTTATATTCTTGTTTATAGTATATATAGTAGTTATAGTTAGGAGCTATATTCTTGTACATAGGAGGCAGTATTATAGTAGTTATATTCTTGTACATAGGAGCAGTATTATAGTAGTTATATTCTTGTACATAGGAGCAGTATTATAGTAGTTATATTCTTGTACATAGGAGCAGTATTATAGTAGTTATATTCTTGTACATAGGAGCAGTTATATTCTTGTACATAGGAGCAGTATTATAGTAGCAGTATATATTTCTTGTACATAGGAGCAGTATTATAGTAGTTATATTCTTGTACATAGGAGCAGTATTATTGTAGTTATATTCTTGTACATAGGAGGCAGTATTATAGTAGTTATATTCTTAAATAGTTCAAATTTTCCGGCCACAAACAAGCACTCATACAGCTATGTGAACTGAAAGATAAAAAATGTGTGGTATCGGTAAGGCAGAGGAGAGTAAAAATCATAAATGCAAAAACGAGCAAGATGCGTGCTTCAAAGAGGTTACTCAATCATGTGGCTAAATAAATCTGATATTTGTAGACTGCCTTCCTTCACCTTGCAGTTTTCAAACATTACCACTAGATGGCAGTAGAACTTAACATGTTACCTTCTTCCCTTCTAGTAGCTCATGTTTGCTTAGTAGCACCTTTTTCTACCCATCTCTGTGTATCAGTCATTGGTATGTCTGCTGTGATGCGCCCGTGTATGACTTGTCCAACTGGGCAGCATCCATAGCACTCTCCTGGACTATAACCGACCTGAGGTCATCTTCTAGCTGCAGCCATGGATGTAATCCAAGTGCATGAAAAATTTGACCTGATTGTACGTAAGCACAGACAGAAGTAGAGGGAGCCAGGGTGGTTCTTCATTTTGCAGACGGGTTTGTTGAAGCCAATAAAATAAAGTCGTCTAAAAGGCGCAGTTCACGGTTCATTCTTAACAGTCTTTAGTCCAGATTGTATATACAGCTATAGAAAAACAATGTAAGGAGACTGAATGTTAAAGGGGTTGTCCCATGAATAATATTGTATATTTTTCAAACCAGCACCTGGATCTGAATACTTTTATAATTGCATGTAATTAAAAATTTAGTATAGCCACTGAGTTATTCAATAAAATGTATCTGTATAGCGCCACCTGCTGTTTGCTGTTTTTCTGATTTCTCTGTCTTGCTCACTGAGCTGGCCGCACATGCTCAGTTCTATCCTTCAACTGCCACCAGCTACAGTAGAAAGGTCACAACCCCCCCTTCCCCCCAAGCTTCCAGCTTGAAATAAATCCAGCAGAGCAATGAATGGGGAGATCTCTAGATCCATGTGAGGTACAGGGCTGGATACTGTTGTGTAGTATATGATGCCTGATTTTTAATTTTTAACATTACTCATGGCATAGCCCCTGTAAATGGATTTTCCTGCTATACATGGAATCGCACCACGTGAATGGGGCCGGGCGCAGCCACGTGACCACGAGTGCCGCCATGTTGGGAATAATAATTCTACACCAGCGTTGCACCACCTTCTCTCTTGAGATAGTTGAGGATGGTCAAACCCCCACCAGTCACAAGGTGACGGCATATTGCCCGACTGCTGGAAACTGACTCATCTTGAGGAGACTGAAGGGGGCGCAGCTTTAAAGTTTTTTTCCTGCAGAGCAGCGCTCGTCGAAACTGCAGCACAATCCCATTCATTTGCATCCACAACTCCATGCAATATATGTCTTATAACCTACATGATAAATATAGCGGCTCCTCCAGCCTTAGCCTGGAATATTTCTATGGGGTATGAAAGGGAATCCAGGGCCTAAAGCAGAAATTCCAGCACCCGTCATCTTGTGTATAATCTGCCACGAGGGGAGATCACATTCCTCCCTTCTAGGTGTGTTTTAATCTCCCATGACAGACGGCCCTCAGCTGGGTTGTAATCTTCCATGTGAGCCGGGCTCCTGAAGGCGCGGCATGCCCGTCTTCATCGGATCTCCCATGCCGGCATGGCACGTCTGTGAATATTTTGGAATTGTCTATCGTGCCGCAAGTTCTGTCAAGAAATATGACTGATTCCAGCACAGCACAGAAAACAGTTCTTCAGAGGTGAAGCGAGCAGCCTGCAGTATCTATAAAGTACCTAGAATAAAAATAAAAAAAACTTTGTCAACGACGATCTTCCGTTTTGTGTTTACAGCTCATGTGCAGACCTATGTGTTGTCCTACCCTGCAGCAACCCCCCTTTCCATCTGTCCTCTGCTTCTTGGTATCGGGTCAGTCAGTATACTAACAAGAAGTTGGTGACAGACTGTAGTATCAGACTACACAAGCATTGTTTGTAGTCTGTTTCCATGGAGACACACATGCCTGTATGGGAGCTGTAGAGGCAAAATGATACATGTTTTCTCGTCACGGACAACCCCTTTAATATAGAAGACCAAGCTCCCCAGGGAATTCATGGCCATTTAGAAAACGGTCCATAGCTGCTCTCGTCCATAAGGACAGTCCCAAGTGGCACCCCCCCACGACATCCATGGAGGCCCCCCTTTCCCCATGACGTCCACGTGTCCTAACAGGAGAAACATTCAGAGGTTATTCAGATAGGAATATAACATCACGTGTACTCTTCCTGGCAAACTGGCGTTGGTCGTGCACCCCGGCGTTGATGCAGTTGACCCGATCCTGTCCAGCCAGTTGTAATATATAATTTTTATATGACGCAGGATATCCGTGTTGTATGTAGAGGAGCAGCTCCGCCGACCATATGTCCTTTATCTTTCAGATCGTTAGGCTGGCCGTGTACGGGATGTTACCGAAAAACCTCCATCGGAGAACCATGATGGAGAGGCTGCATATATTTCCTGAAGAGGTGAGTAGGATGTCATCTGCTACCTGCACGTGTACATGGGGAGAGGCCGGAGGAGAGCCGCCCGGCAGACGCATAAGAATGTCAGCAAGCCTAGATTGCCATAGCGTATAAGGGTAGGTTCACGGATATGGCAGAGAACAGCCTGCCGGACGTCACCAGATCCTGCCATTCACTTCTGGAATCCATCGATTATAATGGGATGAAAAACCATTGCAGGCACTTATGCTGGAAAACGGTGGGACCGCTGCCGGATCCCATTATAGTCAATAGGGTCCAGCTGTGAACGGCGCTATCCGGCAAAGCCAGATCCGGTGAACTCCAGTAGGCTGTTCTCTGCCGCATTTGTTGTACCTGCCATGTCTGTATTCAGGGCTTGGCTTTACACTCCCCTGTGAGGATTACCTCCTTGACATGGGAAGCAGTCATCCATGACTAACTGGCGTAGGCCAAGGATGGCCAACCTGCGGCTCTCCAGCTGTTGCAAAACTACAACTCTCAGCATGCCCAGACTACTTACACCAGGGCATGGTGGGAGTTGTAGTTTTACAACAGCTGGAGAGCCGCAGGTTGGCCATCCCTGGCATGGGCCCTAGTGAGCTACACCAGAGTCCTGACTGCAGCTTTATCAAACCCCTGACCTCACAAATGTTCTGGGCGAATGGGCATAAATTCCCACAGTGAAAATCCTCCCCATATTCACACTGTCCTGCTAAGCTAATCTAATGTGATGGTCAGGGGTCGTGTATGAGCAAGAGGGCCATACATGACGCAGGGATTGTCTCTCTCATGCTTCTGCAGCAAACATCATTTCATTTAATCAAACAGTTGCATACATTCCATGTAAATGCAGCAAATCTGGCATGTGTTAATACGCACATAATCCTCCCTGCCCCCCCTATATCATTACATTACTAGTCCCCACGGTGCAGCATGAAACGAAAATCCTGAAATCCCCGGACATGCTGCATCTTGTTCTGCTGTGAACTTTGCTCTAGTCACTGCTAATCCCACCACATCTTCATACAGCCCCCCTACAGCGGTTAATTATTATCGACGGCCCCTCAGGACCCGCGGTCTCCTATTACTCCTGAGTGCATTGCATCCTGTGATTAGGCTGGGGGTACATGACGACATACATGGATTGTGACTGTGGCCCAAATCATTTTCTGTCCATCCTCTGCCTTAGGGCTCATGCACGTGAACGTATTTTCTTTCCGTGTGCGTTCCATTTTTTTTGCGGACCATATGCGGTACCATTCATTTCACTGGGTCCAGGAAAAAAAAACGGAAGTTACTCCGTGTGCATTCTGTCTATATTTTCGTTCCGCAAAAAATAGAACATGTCCTATTATTGTCCTCATTATGGACAAGGATAGGACTGTTCTATTAGGGGACAGCTGTTCCGTTCTGCAAAATACGGAATGCACACGAGTCCTCCGTATTTTTTGTGTACCGGAAAATACATATGGTCGTGTGCATGAGCCCTTAGAGTATATTCACGCATAGAGGGATACATATGGATTTATCACCCAGGTTTGCATGCGGAAGATCCGCAGCATATTACAGGCCCAACACAATGAGTTTTAAAGGGGTTTTCTGAGATTTTTTTTTTTTACTGATGACCTATCGGTGGGGGTCTGACACCGGGGACCCCCGCCAATCAGCTGTTTAATCGGCCTTCTCTCTGCTTTTCTTAGGCCGAGTGACGACACGTTTACCGATCACGTGACCTCAAATTAGCTGCAATACCAAGCACAGCCACTATACAATGTACGGCGCTGTGCTTGGTTAGGATGGAGAAGGCTGGGGTTCTCACAGGAGCGGCAGTGCCTTCTCACAACAGCTGATCGGGGGGGGTCCCGTGTGTCGCCCCCCCCCCAATCACATACTGATGACCTATGCAGAGGATAGGTCATTAGTAAAAAAAAAAAAAAAAAACCTTTTAAGAAATCTCATCCGCACAATGTGCAGTAAACCTGCAGTCAGCATATTTAGTCTGTATCTGGTTTATGCTGCGGATTTCCACTGCAGATTTCACCCAATGCTTATGTAACGCATCCAGATTTAGCTGTGGAAACGCAATGACAATTCTACGCCATGTGTGGCCAGAGGCTTTTTGTGTCTTGATGGGGGTCCCTCATGTTGTAAATCATGAGCCCACTTCTTTTTCTGGAAGATATACTCATAGCTTGCTCCCACCCCTTAGAATCGAGCTGGGCGATATGGCCAAAAAAAAAAAAATCTCGATATTTATTTATTTATTTTTGACGATTCACGATTTAAATCTCGATTTTCTTATGTTATTTAAAAATATAAAAAAATAAAAAAAAGCCTACTGTGCCCCCATCAGACCTCAGATCAGCCCACAGTGCCCCATCAGACCTCAGATCAGCCCAACAGTGCCCCCATCAGACCTCAAGATTCAGCCCACTGTGCCCCCATCAGACCTCTGATCAGCCCACTGTGCCTCCATCAGACCTCAGATCAGCCCATTGTGCCCCATTCAGACCTCAGATCAGCCCATTGTACCCCCATCAGACCTCAGATCAGCCCACTGTGCCTCCATCAGACCTCAGATCAGCCCACTGTGCCCCCATCTGACCTCAGATCAGCCCATTGTGCCCCATCAGACCTCAGATCAGCCCATTGTGCCAATCAGACCCCACATGAGCCATTGTGCCCCATCAGACCCCACATGAGCCCATTGTGCCCCATCAGACCCCACATGAGCCCATTGTGCCCCATCAGACCCCACATGAGCCCATTGTGCC
Source organism: Rhinella marina (assembly GCA_900303285.1). NCBI lineage: Eukaryota > Metazoa > Chordata > Amphibia > Anura > Bufonidae > Rhinella > Rhinella marina. The sequence continues at coordinate 72,777 of ONZH01015617.1, read as the reverse complement.
CCATCAGACCCCACATGAGCCCATTGTGCCCCATCACGAACCCCACATGAGCCCATTGTGCCCCATCAGGACCCCAACATGAGCCCCATTGTGCCCCATCAGACCCCACATGAGCCCATTGTGCCCCATCAGACCCCCACATGAGCCCTTTGTGCCCAACCCCATGGCACATTCCCATCAGGACCCCACATGCAGCCCATTGTGCCCCATCAGAGCCCCACATGAGCCCATTGTGCCCCATCAGAGCCCCACATGAGCCCATTGTGCCCCATCAGACCCCACATGAGCCCCATGTGCCCCACAGGACCCCACATGAGCCCATTGTGCCCCAATCAGACCCCACATGAGCCCATTGTGGCCCCATCAGACCCCACATGAGCCCATTGTGCACCCATCAGACCCCACATGAAGCCCCATTGTGCCCCAATCAGACCCCACATGAGCCCATTGTGCCCCATCAGGACCCCACATGAGCCCCATTGTGGCCCATCAGACCCACTGAGCCCATGGCCCAAGCTCCCACATGGCCATGCCCCATCAGACCCCCACATGAGCCCATTGTGCCCCATCAGACCCCACATGAGCCATTGTGCCCCATCAGACCCCACATGAGCCCATTGTGCCCCATCAGCCCCACATGAAGCCCATTGTGCCCCATCAGACCCCACATGAGGCCCATTGTGCCCCATCAGACCCCACATGAGCCCATTGTGCCCATCAGACCCCACATGAGCCATTGTGCCCATTCAGACCCCACATGAGCCCATTGTGCCCCATCAGACCCCACATGAGCCCATTGTGCCCCATCAGACCCCCACATGAGCCCATTGTGCCCCATCAGACCCCACAGATTGTGCCCACACCCCACATGAGCCCATTGTGCCCCATCAGACCCCACATGAGCCCATGGCCCCATCAGACCCCACATGAGCCCATTGTGCCCCATCAGACCCCACATGAGCCCATTGTGCCCCATCAGACCCCACCATGAGCCCATTGTGCCCCATCAGACCCCACATGAGCCCATTGTGCCCCATCAGACCCCACATGAGCCCATTGTGCCCCATCAGACCCCACATGAGCCATTGTGCCCCATCAGACCCCACATGAGCCCATTGTGCCCCATCAGACCCCACATGACCCATTGCCCCATCAGACCCACATGAGCCCATTGTGCCCCATCAGACCCCACATGAGCCCATTGTGCCCCATCAGACCCCACATGAGCCCATTGTGCCCATCAGACCCCCACATGAGCCCATTGTGCCCCATCAGACCCACATGAGCCCATTGTGCCCCATCAGGACCCCACATGAGCCATTGTGCCCCATCAGACCCCACATGAGCCCATTGTGCCCCATCAGACCCCACATGAGCCCATTGTGCCCCATCAGCCCCACATGAGCCCATTGGTGCCCCATCAGACCCCACATAGCCCATTGTGCCCCATCAGACCCCACATGAGCCCATTGTGCCCCATCAGACCCCACATGAGCCCATTGTGCCCCCATCAGACCCCACATGAGCCCATTGTGCCCCATCAGACCCCACATTGAGCCCATTGTGCCCCATCAGACCCCACATGAGCCCATTGTGCCCCATCAGACCCCACATGAAGCCCATTGTGGCCGCCATCAGACCCCACATCAGCCCATTGTGCCCCATCAGACCCCCACATGAGCCCATTGTGCCCCATCAGACCCCAATGAGCCCCATGTGCCCCATCAGACCCCCATGAGCCCATTAGTGCCCCATCAGACCCACATGAGCCCATTGTGCCCCATCAGACCCCAACATGAGCCCATTGTGCCCCATCAGACCCCACATGAGCCCATTGTGCCCCATCAGACCCACATGAGCCCATTGTGCCCCATCAGACCCCACATGAGCCCATTGCTGCCCCATCAGACCCCACATGAGCCCATTGTGCCCCATCAGACCCCACATGAGCCCATTGTGCCCATCAGACCCCACATGAGCCCATTGTGCCCCATCAGACCCCACATGAGCCCATTGTGCCCCATCAGACCCCACATGAGCCCATTGTGCCCCATCAGACCCCACATGAGCCCATTGTGCCCCACTCAGACCCCCACATGAAGCCCATTGTGCCCCATCAGACCCCACATGAGCCCATGTGTTGCCCCATCAGACCCCACATCAGCCCATTGTGCCCCATCAGACCCCCACATGCAGCCCATTGTGCCCCATCAGACCCCACATGAGCCCATGTGTGCCCCATCAGACCCCACATGAGCCATTGTGCCCCATCAGACCCCACATGAGCCCATTGTGCCCATCAGACCCCACATGAGCCCATTGTGCCCCACAGACCCCACATGAGCCCATTGTGCCCCATCAGACCCCACATGAGCCCATTGTGCCCCATCAGACCACCACATGAGGCCCATTGTGCCCCATCAGACCCCACATGAGCCCATTGTGCCCCATCAGACCCCACATGAGCCCATTGTGCCCCATCAGACCCACATGAGCCCATTGTGCCCCATCAGACCCCACATGAGCCCATTGTGCCCCATCCAGAACCCCACATGAGCCCATTGTGCCCCATCAGACCCCACATGAGCCCATTGTGCCCCATCAGACCTCACATGAGGCCATTGTGCCCCATCAGACCCCACATGAGCCCATTGTGCACCCATCAGACCCCACATGAGCCCATTGTGCCCCATCAGACCCCACATGAGCCCATTGTGCCCATCAGACCCCACATGAGCCCATTGTGCCCCCCCCATCAGACCCCACATGAGCCATTGTGCCCCCATTTCAGACCCCACATGAGCCATTGTGCCCCATCAGACCCCACATGAGCCCATTGTGCCCCATCAGGACCCTACATCAGCCCATGTGCCCCATCAGACCCCACATCAGCCCAGTGTGCCCCCATAAGACCTCAGATCAGCCCACAGTAGTGCCCCTTCAGACCTCAGCGATCAGCCCACATAGTGCCCCCTTCAGACCTCAGATCAGCCACAGTAGTGCCCCCTCAGACCTCAGAACAGCCCACAGTAGTGCCCCTTCAGACCTCAGAACAGCCCACAGGCCACCATAAGAATAAAATAAAAAAATCCCTTACCTGTCCTGCGGCCGCGGCTCCGCCTCCAGGGTCCAGCGCTCCTCAGTCTTCTTCTCCCGGCGCTGCACTGTCACCTGACTGCGTGCAGCGTCAGGTCAGAGTGCGCGCACTACGTCCTGACGCTGTACGTGGTCAGGACAGTGCAGCGCGGCCCCGGAGAAGAAGAGAAGCACCGGACATCGGAGCAGAGCCGCGGCGCAGGACAGGTGAGAGATTTTTTTTATTTTATCTAGCGGGCGCCATTTTAGGAAAATCGAGTTCACGATTTTCCTAAAAAATAAAATTGTGAGGCTTTCAATTGGCGAATTAATCAAATTAATTTGATTAATCGCCCAGCCCTAGGTCGATTCATCACTAGTATTCGCTGTCACTTTATGATCGGACCTCTGGGGCCCCCACTGATCCTAAGAATGAATGGTGGGCAGTGCAGGTTCAGCACTGGTTTTCCCTGCACAGCGGTGCCGCAACCGCCTGAACAGGGCTGGCTCCACTTCCCGTTACAACACATGACCGGGGCGCCACTGTGCAGGGAAGGATTAGAAGGGTACTCCAAGTATATAACAGTGTATCCAAGTGCTAAGAGCCCCATTACTCTGCAAAACCGCTTAGTGGCCGTGGTCATCATTGACCTGACCAGTTTGAAGACTGTGATCAGAATGCTCTCCAATCTCGGCACTTGCAGCAGGATGTCACCTGTGTATTACAATATACAAGGGTGGGATCTGGAGCAAAACTACATCAAACCCGCACCAAAAAACTGCAAACAACACATGCAGTTTTTGGTGCGGAAATGCACTGAAATCCATATGGAAATCCACACAGTAGCAGGTAGCGTTAAAGGGTTTTTCGGGTTTAAGATATTGATTTTCGATTGTCTGTTGCAGGATATTCCAGAAGACATCTTGAAGAACCTTGTTATAGAGCTCAAACAGCCCAGAATCATCCCCAGGAGGCTGGACGAGTACTCACGAGAGGAAATCGAGGCTTTCCCTAAACTCTGGATCCCGTATGTAGCTTCCAAGATCTCTTCCACATTAGGAAAACAAAGACTTTCTAATATGTTTTGTGACACAGTTTTCAGGATCTCTGCTTGCTGCCAGAGACTAGAAACATTCCTGGTTGACCTAGGTTCATTTGACTGTAATTGGTCCACTGTTCATTTTAAGAGGGATCCCAGCAAATCTTGACTGATCCCATTGGCTGAAAATGGGCTTTATCAGGTTTATATGGTGGTCTGGTGAATATGTCGGCAGTCTGCACTATTAATGCCCCTATGTAACAGACTAGTGGCAGTGTGAACAGAGTCTTAAAAACCTGCCCTGATCCTGTTCACATTGGAGAGTCTTCTGGGGGTTATATTCCTAGATAGCAGTTACACCCAGTCCCTGCTTCTTAAGGGTTCCCCAAGGCCCCTCTGCCACATAATAAGACGGACGTATTATAAATGTCGGATGGTAGGTGAGAGGATTTCAAGTGAGCTCCTGCTCTGATAGTCTGCAGCAGGGATGCCCAACCTGCGGCCCTCCAACTGTTGCAAAACTACAACTCCCAGCATGCCCTAACAGTTGTAGGATGTCCAGGCATGCTGGGAGTTGTAGTTTTGCAACAGCTGGGGGGCCACAGGTTGGGCATCCCTGGTCTACAGCAGTGCATGGGTATAATCACACAAAGCAGTTGCGATACAGCCAAGATCGCACTGGGAAAAAACACATTACGCAGTTTTCAATGCACTTGAGGTTTTTACAGGTGAAACATAATAACCACAACTGCCCTGAAAACCACATGCATTTGTCCACACCATTCGATGACGGCCAACAGACATCTTAAAAATGGTTGGTAATTAAAATACAAAGTCTGTTAGAAAGTTGCAGAGCTTCTCGTTATACTGTGATCTAATCTTATGTACATAACACTGGAATAACCCTTTAAGGGGCATCTGTCAGCAGTTTTGTCCCTATGACACTGGCTGACCTGTTACATGTGCACTTGGCAGCTGAAGACATCTGTGTTGGTCCCATGTTCATATGTGCCCGCATTACTGAGAAAAATGATGGTTTAATATATGCAAATGAGCCTCTAGGAGCAACGGGGGCGTTACCATTACACCTAGAGGCTCTGCTCTCTCCGCAACTGCCGCGTCCTCTCCACTTTCATTGGCGGGGCCAGGCAGTGTAAATGTCATCACATCTGGCCTTGTCAATCAAAGCGCAGAGTACGCGGCAGTTGCAAAGAGAAAAGAGCTTCTAGGTGTAATGGTAACGCCCCCGTTGCTCCTAGAAGCTCATTTGCATATAATAAAACATGATTTTTCTCAGCAGTTCGGACACATATGAACATGGGACCAACACAGATGTCAAGTGCCATGTAACAGGTCAGCCAGGGTCATAGGTACAAAACTGCTGACAGATGCACTATAAAAGAAGAAATATTCCCTTCTTCTAAAGTGATGGCACATGGTAATTAGGGATGGGCGGGGGTGCTGTCTCACCTCTGGGATCCCCACTTACCCTGAGAAGAAGGGCTACAAAGGGATGTATCGCTACACCATCTCTGCAGCCCCTTCATTCTCAGGATCATGGACATCCCATAAAGTGATGGTATGTCCTGGTGATATTTCATCAGATTAACAGATGGGAACGCCCCTTTAAAGGGTTTCTGTCACCAGATCTGGGCATATTAAACAGGATGACATTTGCAATGTGCAAATGTCACCTGATGCCCAATCTGGTATTAATTTTTCTAGTGGTGCCCCCGTTTTTGATAAAAATGATGTTTTATTTTATGCTAATTAGGCTTACTAGGTGCAAGGGGCGGTTACCTTGCACCTAGTAAGCTCCGTTTGCCCACCTGCGGTCACGCCTACCTTGTCTTGATTGACAGGGCCAGGCAGCTTGTTCGATCCTCTGCCGGCCCCTGTGCGCGATTCAAATCCCGCGCCTGCGCCGTGTGGAATAAAATCGGCGCAGGCGCAGTGAGCGGCGCTGGCCGCCGGGCTCCCGGCTACCTCACTGCGCCTGCGCCGATGACGTCAGCGTGTACTCTGACGTCATCGGCGCAGGCGCAGTGACGGTAGCCGGGAGCCCGGCGGCCAGCGCCGCTCACTGCGCCTGCGCCGATTTTATTCCACACGGCGCAGGCGCGGGATTTGAATCGCGCACAGGGCCGGCAGAGGATCGAACAAGCTGCCTGGCCCTGTCAATCAAGACAAGGTAGGCGTGACCGCAGGTGGGCAAACGGAGCTTACTAGGTGCAAGGTAACCGCCCCTTGCACCTAGTAAGCCTAATTAGCATAAAATAAAACATCATTTTTATCAAAAACGGGGGCACCACTAGAAAAATTAATACCAGATTGGGCATCAGGTGACATTTGCACATTGCAAATGTCATCCTGTTTAATATGCCCAGATCTGGTGACAGAAACCCTTTAAGACATCCAAATCACCTCTGAGCATCTTCTGTAAATGTGGATTTGCACGTATTGGTTTAGGCAGCGCTAAGCTGGTCCCTTTATGTCTCGGAGCGGTGTTTTTGTTCTGGCTCATTGCAAGGTATTCAACTTCTCTGAAAAGCCACCGAAGTCTCCAAGGTGCGGAGCTCAGGGGTCACATTGTGCGGATAATCCAACGTAGTAAATGCACTTTATTCTCCTTTAGATCTCCATTGTCCGCGATTCCGGTCTCAGACGTCGTCTCCTTAAGATCTCTTTATATTCTCACATTTATCCCGCTCTTTTCCTTCTGCGCCTCCGACTCTGGGGGGGTTAATATAGAAATGTGCCGAGCAGAATATCATCAATAGGAACGCATTTCAACCCCCTTTTTTATGGTCCTAAACATTTCAATGTATGTCGGAGAGCTAAGCGATGAAAGAATGCTTTGAAGTGAGATGGAGATGGCTGGGTCTTCATGTGCTGGGGTCGGGCGCTCCTCCTGTCGTCTCGATGTTCTGTGAAGAAAGCGGAGCCCATTGTCACCCGTCTAATGGTCTGTTAGTCAGGCTTCAGCTTCACAGTACGTTCAGACTCCTTGGGATGTCACGGGGAGGCTCGGGGTATAATTTGAGCATATTTAGGTATCTTGGTATACTTGTAAGATCCATGTCTGCAGGTGGTTGGAGTTTGCTTCAAATCTGTGCAGACTTTTAGGCCCCTTCCACACGTGCGAGTTTTCCGCCCGGGTTCGATGCGTGACGTGAACACATAGCACCTGCACTGAATCCTGACCCATTCATTTCAATGGGTCTGTGTACATGAGCGTTTTTTTTTTTTTTTTTCACGCATCACTTCTGCGTTACGGAAAAAAACGCAGCATGTTCTATATTCTGAGTTTTTCACGCAGGCCTGGCCCCATAGAAGCGAATGGGGCTGCAGTGAAAAACGTATTGCATCCTGAAGCAAGTTACTAAGAGATGTCGTTTGTAAACCTTCAGTTTTTTATCCTGCGCGTGAAAAACGCATCGTACCCGCGTGGAAAAAACTGAACAATTGAACGCAATCGCAGACAAAACTGACTGAACTTGCTTGCAAAATGGTGCGAGTTTCCCTGAACGCATCCGGACCTAATCCGTCATGCTCGTGTGAAAGAGGCCTAAGTGTTTTCCACCCTTAGGCATCTTTTAAGAATGGAAATTTGGTGCAGATTCCATGCCAAAAATTCACTTGCAGGCGCACGTATTCTTCCTCCCATTGTTCTCCCTCGGAGGCCACGGTTTACACCACAACCATGCCAAGAAAGGACCTGTCCTATAAATTCTGGCTGTATGAATGGCAGCTCTGCCTTCCGTTTTTTTCTGCCTTCCATATTCTGACTGCAAAAGCCGTGTGAAGGAGGCCTCATTGTATAGTCTCTACTGGTCCCCGGGATGCATCATCTCTCTCCGTTAATCTCTGTGGGAGGAAAGGGACACCCCATGCTCAGAATTAAAGGGGTTGTCTCACTTCAGTAAGTGGCATTTATCATGTAGAGAAAGTTAATACAAGCCACTTACTAATGTATTATGATTGTCCATATTGCTTCCTTTGCTGGCTGGATTCATTTTTCCATCACATTATACACTGCTCGTTTCCATGGTTACAGACCACCATGCAATCCATCAGAGGTGGTCGTGCTTGCACAATATAGGAAAAAGCACCAGTCTATGTGAGCTCCCATGGTCCCGGCCACCAGAGAGGCCAGCGCTTTTTCCTATAATGTGCAAGCACGACCACCACTGATGGATTGCAGGGTGGTCTGTAACCATGGAAACGAGCAATGTATAATGTGATGGACTAAGGAATCCAGCCAGCAAAGGAGACAATATGGACAATCACAATACATTAGTAAGTGCCTTGTATTAACTTTCTCTACATGATAAATGTCATTTACTGAAGTGAGACAACCCCTTTTAAGGGGGTTCTAGTAACTAGACCCCCAACAATCACATTTTTAAGAGACGTTCTTTGGTGTGGTCTATTCGGTGAAGGTTCTAACCCTCGAAGCACCCACAATGAGCTAAATGAAGGGTCTTGAGAACCTCAGCCCATTCACTACAGTGACTACAACTCCACTCTGGTCACCTGAATGAGGTTCTTCAACAAGGTTATCTGCACTTCCAGACACCGCCATCCTCATGCTGCAGTGACGAGGTTGTGACACTCCGGCAGGTGCCACTACCTGTTCATTCGGCGGACCGGAGGGGTCTTATTCTATAGTAGGTAGGGCTCTAGAATAGAAGAGCTGCCTGGGAACAGGACGGCTGAAGCTAGATCAAAGGGAAACCTGGTGACCCAATCAAGACTGCAGGACCTCTTTGCCGTTAGCCTGGGAACCTAGAAAAGACCCCATGGCTGTCCGTGCACTAAGCCTGATTTTTATGTACACTTGGGTCTTATGGACAAGACCATATCTTGAATCTGTAAAATACGGACTCCTCCTATGTGCAGTCTGCATGTTTCTCACTGGTATCACGAGAAATGACTATTCTCCTCCGCGAAACGGACAAGAGTAAGACATGTCCTAGACCAGGGATCAGCAACCTTGGGCACTCCAGCTGTTGGGAAACTACAACTCCCAGCATGCATACTTACTTAGCCGTTCTTGTAACATAAAATGCGAAAGGAGGATTCTGGGAGTTGTAGTTTCCGAACAGCTGGAGCGCCAGAGGTTGCTCATTCCTGTTCTACAGTCATGGCCAAAAGTTTTGAGAATGATACAAATATTAATTTTTACAAAGTCTACTGCTTCAGTTTTTATAATGGCAATTTGCATATACTCCAGAATATTATAAAGAGTGATCAGCTTAACAGCAATTACTTGCAAAGTCAATATTTGCCTAGAAAATGAACTTTATGCCCCAAAACACATTTCAACATCATTGCAGCCCTGCCTTAAAAGGACCAGCTAACATCGTTTCAGTGATTGCTCCATTAACACAGGTGTGGGTGTTGATGAGGACAGGGCTGGAGATCAATCTGTCATGATTAAGTAAGAATGACACCACTGGACACTTTAAAAGGAGGCTGGTGCTTGGCATCATTGTTTCTCTTCTGTTAACCATGGTTATCTCTAAAGAAACACGTGCAGTCATCATTGTACTGCACAAAAATGGCCTAACAGGGAAGCGTATCGCAGCTAGAAAGATTGCACCTCAGTCAACAATCTATCGCATCATCAAGAATTTCAAGGAGAGAGGTTCCATTGTTGCCAAAAGGGCTCCAGGGCGCCCAAGAAAGACCATCAAGCGCCAGGACCGTCTCTTAAAAGTGTTTCAGCTGCGGGATCGGGCTACCAGCAGTGCAGAGCTTGCTGAGGAATGGCAGCAGGCAGGTGTGAGTGCATCTGCACGCACTGTGAGGCGGAGACTCTTGGAGCAAGGCCTGGTCTCAAGGAGGGCAGCAAAGAAGACACTTCTCTCCAGAAAAAACATCAGGGACAGACTGATATTCTGCAAAAGGTACAGGGAGTGGACTGCTGAGGACTGGGGGAAAGTCATTTTCTCTGATGAATCCCCTTTCCGATTGTTTGGGACATCTGGAAAACAGCTTATTCGGAGAAGACGAGGTGAGCGCTACCACCAGTCTTGTCTCATGCCAACTGTAAAGCATCCTGAAACCATTCATGTGTGGGGTTGCTTCTCAGCCAAGGGAATCAGCTCTCTCACAGTCTTGCCTAAAAACACAGCCATGAATAAAGAATGGTACCAGAATGTCCTCCGAGAGCAACTTCTCCCAACCGTCCAAGAGCAGTTTGGCGATCAACAATGCCTTTTCCAGCATGATGGAGCACCTTGCCATAAAGCAAAGGTGATAACTAAATGGCTCAGGGAACAAAACATAGAGATGTTGGGTCCATGGCCTGGAAACTCCCCAGATCTTAATCCCATTGAGAACTTGTGGTCAATCATCAAGAGACGGGTGGACAAACAAAAACCTACACATTCTGACAAAATGCAAGCATTGATTGTGCAAGAATGGACTGCTATCAGTCAGGATTTGGTCCAGAAGTTGATTGAGAGCATGCCAGGGAGAATTGCAGAGGTCCTGAAGAAGAAGGGTCAACACTGCAAATATTGACTTGCTGCATTAACTCATTCTAACTGTCAATATAAGCTTTTGTTACCCATAATATGATTGCAATTATATTTCTGTATGTGATAAAAACATCTGAGAAACACACATAAAAACCAGAGGGCAGCAGATCATGTGAAAATAGAAGATTTGTGTCATTCTCAAAACTTTTGGCCATGACTGTATACTATGCAGAATGGACATACGGGCAGCGCACGGACGACACAATGTCAGATAGGTGTGGGTCCCTCCTCAAGGACCCGCAACTATCTCCAGAACGGGACCCCCTCTATTCATTACTGTTGGAGTGGCGAAAATAGCTGAGCACTGGCTCGGCTCCCTCCAGCAGTCCCATAGAAGTGAATGGAGAGGTGGCCACGCTCGCTTGGCTGTTTTCAGGACTCCCTATGGAAAAGAATGGAGAGCATGCCATGTATGACCATACTTTTCAATTTTGGGGACCCGCACCTATCTGACATTGGTGGCATATCCTTCCGATATGTCACTGATGACTAAGATGAGACACCCTCGTTAAGCATCTACCTGACCGTAATGACCAGATATTAACAGGTTATTCAGTATCAAACATAAATGGCATAAAATCTAAACCAAAAAAAGCAAAAAATTGCTTTTTACTTTATTCGACACACAATTTATTTTTATTTTTTTATTATTTTTTTTTCGTAAATCATAATTTCTGTGTATCCCTAAACGGATAAAACCAGACATCGTACATTGTAATAGAACTACGGCTGTGACAAAAATCTAAAACTGTCGCTGGTCATTAAGAGCCAAACCATGTGAGTATTAAGGGGTTAATCGCGGTGAGCCGACACCGTGCAGATAATATGGTGAAATATCTGTATTTTTCAGCATTCCAGACGCCGTCATCTCCATGTTAGTAATTCCCAGACGTAAACACCTAAACCTCTCAGGTCTCGGGCAGCAGCAACTTTCAAGTTCTCTTTTATGGGATTTCTCCAGTGTCATCCGTGCGTCCTCCATGATGAGACCTGCCAGTCACCACGGACGATGAGAAGAAGCTGCTCCGAGACCGACAATCAGCCTGTAACATTAGAGGGAACAGACGAGGGGCGATTACCTGTCATTTGGCTACAAGAGCCCTAATTATGTCCTCTCCATTCTCCGAGGCTTCCACAAGTGGTTTTACAGCTGTAAATTAGAGAGGACGATGCTCCGTGTGTCTGGATTAGAAGGAGATGGTCCCGGCTTTGAAGGCTTCCCACCCCCTCCCCATGTACCGTTCAAAATCTGTAATGACCCAGAACCAGATGTAGAAGCTGAAACTGTGATTGTTATTTTAATGGCATGTAATGTATACAATATATACTGTAACCGAGCACAAAGGGATACGAAGTGTCGTATAGAAAGTTTATCTCGGGGGCAACAGTGTACATAACGCATAATACACATAGTATTACCATCTGCCTCAGAGAGTGGATCCCGCTATGGAGGATTGTACTGTAGCAGCCATCATCTGAATGGGCACCGTGTAATACCACATTTATCCTGTAGTGGCCACTACAAAAGCTTGTTGTACATAAGGACATGTAGATCTCAGGATCGATCGATCGATCAGTCCTTCTTTGGAGCGACTGATCGAACCTTCTTGGTATCCATCAACCAATTGATCTAACCCTCTTGAGACTGATTGATCACTCTTGGAATCGGTTGATCGATCACTTTTAGGATGGGCTCACAGGTCGGTCGACCACCCTTGGTACGGGCTGACAGGTCGGTCGACAGATCTTGGGACTGGACCAACCGGTCGATCTTAGATCAAGTGATCAACCAGTCACTCTTTAAAGGGGTTGTCCAGGTTCAGAGCTGAACCCAGACATACCCATAATTTCACCCAGGCAGCCCGCCTGACAAGAGTATCGGAGCATTTCATACTGAATCGCTCAAGGCAAAGAAGAGCATCTTTGGTGCACACGTTACTAATCCTGCAGTCATATTCCTCAGGTTTAGGTCATCAATATCAGATCAGTGGGATGGAATTACTCCTGACAACCTCACAGATCAGCAGTCTGAAGAGGCTGTGGGCTCCGGTGAGCGCTGCGGCCTCTTCCTAGGCCGTCATCGGTAACATGGTCTATGTGCAGTTCAGTCCTGTCCAAGTGAATAGGGCTGGGCTGCAATACCAAGCACAGCCACTATACAATGTACGGCGCTGTGCTTGGTAAGCTGTGAGGAGGCCTCTTCAAATAGCTAATTGAAGGGGGTGTCAGGAGTCAAACCCCCACCGATCTGGTACTGGTGACCTATCCTGAGGACAGGTCATCATCAGTATTCTGCTTTCGGAAAACCCCTAAAATCACTTTTAGAAAGTCTGCAGTTTCTACATTTGCTCTGCATATAAATGAAATCTGTTGTCAGCCATTTTGAAGTGAAGGCGTTGTGTTCTCTAACGATGTAGCTGGCAGGAAGTTGAGGGAAATCCCTGTCCCTCATGATCATCACTTTATCTCACATATCTCCAGCTCAGATCCTCCGGACATTTTATTTTTATTAAAGTTATATTTCTATTAGATATATTTGCAGAAGATTTGTATCTTTACCAATACGGTTATGGCCGACATGGCGATGAGCAGTCCTTCCGTTGTATTAGAGCACTTTATCTATGGAGCTATTTGGATACTCTGTTGGTATTGTACGAGCACTGTATGGCGGTATGTTCGTAGGCATTGTAATGCACCGCTACTGGATGGCAGCAATGTTACTTCTGCCACTGTGTGTGATATACGGCGCCGTTATTTGTGCATGGCGCTTATAAATAGGCACTGTTTGGTGTGGTTATTTGTGCCCTGTATGATGGTTCTCCATATGGCAAAGGGGCAGAGAAGGCCCTGAACAGGGCACCATCCAACATAAGGCCGGCGAAAAGTAGTCACACAATATAAGATCGGAACGTCGTGCTGGTACATCATGGCTGCCAGGGTCAGACTGGCCCAGAGTACCAGAGGATCCTCCGGTGGGTCAAGCTCTGACAATAATGGACCCCTAATAAAACAGGGCCCTTCATGTCCTATATACACATATGCATACTAATTTCCACTGGTGGGCGCAAGGGACTTCTGTGTGATGCTGATGGCCGCTTTACAACCTGCAAGTTAGCATTAAAGGGGTTGTCTCACTTCAGTAAGTGGCATTTATCATAATACAAGGCACTTACTAATGTATTGTGATTGTCCATATTGCTTCCTTTGCTGGCTGGATTCATTTTTCTATCACATTGTACACTGCTCGTTTCCATGGTTACGACCACCCTGCAATCCATCAGTGGTGGTCGTGCTTGCACAATATAGGAAAAAGCGTCGGCCTATGTGAGCTCCCGGCCACCAGAGAGGCTGGCACCTTTTCCTATAGTGTGCAAGCACGACCACCACTGATGGATTGCAGGGTGGTCGTAACCATGGAAACGAGCAGTGTACAATGTGATGAATCCAGCCAGCAAAGGAGGCAATATGGAGAATCACAATACATTAGTAAGTGCCTTGTATTAACTTTCTCTACAAGATAAATGTCACTTACTGAAGTGAGACAACCCCTTTAAGTGCAGATGGCAGCACTACATCTGCACAGCCACAAGTCGCCCTGTAGCCCTAGCCTCATTGGAGTCTTATAAGTTTCCTTCTACTTCTCTTTCTCCTCATTCCACAGTCTTCTGGCCGGAATCACTAATTGCCGGCCTGTAGGAATGCTCATGTCACAAGTAGAGGCCTCCAAACAAAAGTGCCCCCCGAGCCTGTAGAGAATTGCCCTGTGTAGACGTGCTGCGGTCATTGTGACTGTCCATTGTAAGCGGTGACTGGTTTGTCATCGTCCCGTCTGACCCTGCTGTGCGGGAATCGCTGCTCACATGATGGCGGTTTTCACACCAGGCCCCATGTTTGTTTTCTCATCGGTTATGTTTGCATTCAGCGGTGGTGACCGTAGGGCTCGTTGTCATCAGCACTGATTAGGTGGGGTATTTGTAGACCTCCTGGGAGGTCCGGCAGCTGAACAGAGTCACAGGTCACTGGTTATATTGATGAGCTGTCTGTTCTTGTATTAATGACTGACTGTGTGTAGAAGTCTATAAGGTAACCAGTACGTGGTATCACATGGCAGCCATTTAAATAAACGAGCAACTGTGCGATACATGGTCACACTAAGTCTTTGCAGAGGAAATCCACCTTGACTGATAGTGGAGGGTCTCACGCAGGAGAAGCCCCATGTAATGTCCTAATTGAACAACCACACAGGGGTTAATCTACTGCCACACTGTTCAGGTTTAAAGGTGGTTGTCCGGTTTCCGATATTAATTATAGGTCATCAATATCAGATCGGCGAGGGTCTAACTTCCATCACCACTACTGATCAGCTGTTTGAAGGTAATGCAGTGCTCTTATCAGCTCTGCGTCCCCTTCATTGTTTACCTGCTCGCCTACGGCATTGCATTGTTCAGAGGAATTACAGCTCCTCCGTCCCAGTCACACACATAGGACGGAATTTAACTAAAATGCTCCTTCCCATTTAAGTTAATGGAACGGAGGAGCTGTAATTACACTAAACACCGCTGCAATGCAGGTAAACAATGAAGAGAATGCAGAGATGGTAGGAGCACTGCATTAAAGAAGAACTCCCGAAAAAAATTTTATTCTCTGACCTGTTAGAAAGGTGCATGATATAATCTGTAGTGAATGTAATTTTTTTTTATCAGAGGCTGAAATTGAGAGTTTCCACTCTCTTCTTATTGTAGCTGGGTCATGTGACCAACTCCCTGACCTCCAACTGACCCAGGACAGGAAGCCAGTCACTTCTCTATTCATTCCTATGAGACTGAAAGTGAGGCTCCCATAGGGATACATAGAAAATTAGACTTCCTGTCCACACATAAGATGCTGTGTGAGTTGGTGGGTCTAATTCCTAGTCACATGACATAGATAAGAAACTTCAGGATGATATAACTCAAAAATTCAGGTACTGGTAAGAAAATGACATTCACTACAGATTACATCATGTACATTTCTAGCAGGACATGGAATAACATTTTTTTGTGGGAGTTCTTCTTTAACTTCAATCGGTGGGGGTGCCGGGAGTTGGACTCCGGCCAATCTGATATTGATGACCTATCCTGAGAATGGGTCATCAATATCAGAAACTGAACATCCCCTACTATAATCTGTGTGTCCTATTGTAGAAATGGCAAAAGGATGAGGCTTCTTCTGCAGCCAGTTGTCTTATGCCCCTTTCACACGAGCGGGAGACTCGCATGTCTCCCGCAACGCATCTAACAGGGCTGGACTCTGCACGGACAGGGATCGCATAGCATTATATGCGATCCCAGTCAGTGCCGGAGTCCAGACCTGTAGATGCGTTGTGGGAGACATGCGAGTCTCCCGCTCGTGTGAAAGGGGCATTACAGCCAGACTGAGAATACTGAGAAGGAGGGGGCACGGCTGATTTCCTGGGACACAGAGATTTCTTTTGTGTATTTCTCAGTTTTAGGCTACTTTCTCGCCTCCAGTGTAAAACTCCGGCATGGCCATTCCGAGCAGACAAGCGGAGGATTAACTGGACACGAACCACAGCATGCAGCAGTTTGTGTCCAGCCGATTCTCTGATTGTCTGCCGGAATGCGTACGGATCTCTGCCGAAACACTTTGCCGGAATTCAAACCAGAGATGTGAAAGTAGCCTTAGTTGTAATATGAGATAGGTGCAATGAAAAGGAGGAGATGAAGGAAGGAATTGCTGGAATATTTTTTTATTTTTGTACTTTTTCTATGTTTAGTGGTACTAGGAGTACTCCATCTGTTCAGTATTAATTACCTATTACATAGTAACATAGTTTAAAAGTCTTCTGTCCATCCAGTTCGGCCTGTTATCCTGCAAGTTGATCCAGAGGAAGGCAAAAAACCCCTGTGAGGTAGAAGCCAATTTTCCCCACTTTAGGGGAAAAAATTCCTTCCCGACTCCAATCAGGCATCAGAATAACTCCCTGGATCAACGACCCCTCTCTAGTAACTATAACCTGTAATATTATTATCCTCCAGAAATACATCCAGGCCCTTCCTGAACTCTTTTAGTGAACTTACCATCACCACCTCCTCAGGCAGAGAGTTCCACAGTCTCACTGCTCTTACCGTAAAGAATCCTCTTCTATGTTCGTGTACAAACCTTCTTTCCTCCAGACGCAGAGGATGTCCCCTCGTCACAGTTCTCAGGATAAATAGATCATGGGAATATTTTATCAGATTGATGGGGCTCTAACACCTAGCACCTCCACCTTCCAACTGGAAGCTGAAAATTCAGGGGGTGAATCGGTCTGCCCTTCAATACATTTCAGTCTATGGAGGGAGGAGATAAAAGACGACAGCAGTGTCTGGCAGCCACTGATTTTGAGACTAAATTGCGGTCTGCAATGCACGGGCACCGACCATGAGGCTGCCGCATGCAGATCGCGGACTCATTCACTTGAAAGGGGTCCGTGATCCGCATCTGACTGTCCGCACCGCAAAAAAGTAGTGCATGCACAATTTTTTTTGCAGTGCGGAGGCACAGACAGAAAACCCACCATAGCACTCTGTAGTGCTTCCGTGCGCTTCTGATCTGAACCTCCGTTCCTTATATAACCTTTAGACATTAGATTGTCAACGTATATCACCATATCTGATGTCTTGCCACCTAATGTAGAGTATCTGCTCTTTTTTTCTACCATGCTAAAATAAAATTTAAATCAGTTGATCATCTCTTCTTATTTTGCAGATCCGCAGACTACCTGCCCAAATAACTCCTTATCAAAAGAACACCAGGACACATACCGTCAACAAGACCTGTCAAGATTTATATAGTTTTTTTTATTTTTGTTATGTTTATATGGATTTTTCAGGACAATAAATCCACTTCGCAACAAGGTTTATGTGATGTTGCCTTTAACTATTTGCACGCTGTCGTGAGTAATGTTAGTAAATTTAAATCGTACCTACGGTACATGTTCAGGTGACTTTTCAGAATAAGCTGCCACATACACATTCTCTGACATAAATCCATCAGAGCTCTGCTTCTGTGTCTGTCTGTTCTCTCTGCTGTTCTCTTCTCTCAGTTTTAGGGATAGCGGCAGAGAGGAGGAGGAGGTTGTGCACAGGAGATCAGAGTGTGGAGACAGGGGAAAGTACTCAAGGAGAGCAGGCTGTAGCTAGATGGAAGCACACACAAGGCATTTTGCAGAGGAAGAATCGCACAGACTGTTCCAGGCCCCTTTCTCATGAGCAAGTCAGACTCAGAGTATGGCAGGGACTGCACCCGTCCTGACCTCCCAGCACTGATGGGGTCACATAGAGTTATATAGATTTATTATACTATATAACCCTTACAGTTCTGGAATGTATTGTATAACACTGACATAATGCTGTCAGTGTTATACAATACATTCCAGAACTGTAAGGGTTACATAGCATCATAAATAAGTATAATGCTATGCGACCCCCATCAGTGCTGGGAGGTCAGGACGGGGGCTGCTGCATACGCAGGGCGTGGAACTCGCTCGTCTGAAAGGGGCCTAATACAAAGCGCCATCATGATTACACAACTGTTGCTATATTTGTACCGTTTCCATTGGTAGGCCATGTTGGACAGCCCATTTTATCATCACACCCTTGCTCTCTGCAGGTTGATCTTTGCTCCCCTGCAGGCAATAGATCCTGGGTGCAATTACAATCTCTGCAGCCACTGTTAACAATAGTTACTCTCTGCGCGGTGGGTATAGGATACATGTTATAATTGCCATATGGGTAAAAAGTCAATTTTCAGTTCATATTCATCTAAGATGTTTAATGGGAACAGCTGACGTAAAAAATAAGGAGCAGTTCAAGTGTGAAGGGTTAAGAGGTCCAAATATTGTTCTAGAAGTAGGAAATCAGCAGTGCCCATATGGGTGAAGAAGGATGCAGAGTTAAAGGGGTTGTTGCTTTTGATCCGTCATAATAGAAGCCTATGGCCCTGCATAACGGATCCGTCTGGATGCCGTTATGCTGGATGGAAAACAAAGTCCTGTCGGCAGGACTTTGTTTTCCGTCCAGCATAACGGCATCCAGACGGATCCGTTATGCAGGGCCATAGGCTTCTATTATGACGGATCAAAACGGAATGCCTCTTAAAGGTGTCCTTTTTGATGTCCGTCCTAGGGATTCCGTTTCTTTCCGTTATAACGATGTTATAACGGAAAGCCTGAACAGAAGCCCTAACGGTGATGTGAATGCACCCTAAGTAATGATTTGTGAGAAGTTTTGAAGGAAAGCTAGAGATGAGAAGAGTCGGTGATCCAATTTCAAAGGAGGAACTAGAAGATCGGGAAACCTATCCAACTTTCATTTCACTTTCCAGTTTATAAACCTCTTGGAAGCCATCCATGGAGCAGGTTAAGAACTTCTGTTTGAAATAGTTGTGAGCGTCTGCAGCTGGAAGCTAAAAGACGTGAGCTGGATCTTCTATATCTAGGAAAAAAGATCTCACCTCTACTACAGGATTTTATTTTTGACATCTGTCGTCTACCTTTTCTTGGCGAAACGATACATTCCAGAAAAAGTATTTTAATCACATTCACAGTCCTGGCGGCTCCGTACGGTTGTCTGCCCCTTTTCATGCTGTGAATTTCTGCTTTCATTGTTTTCTTAAATAAAGTGAGAACTTTTTGCTTCGGGCAAACTTGCTAATTGATAATGCAGATAAGGCAGAGGCTTTATGACCTGCCTC
The DNA here is from genome assembly GCA_900303285.1 of Rhinella marina. NCBI lineage: Eukaryota > Metazoa > Chordata > Amphibia > Anura > Bufonidae > Rhinella > Rhinella marina. The sequence goes on along the minus strand of ONZH01015617.1, from coordinate 53,378 downwards.
TATGGGTTCTAAGGCAGCATTCAAGTCTATGGACACGGGGAACTAGGGGGTTTCGAGGCACTGATGTACACCCTTGGGTCACCGGTGTATTGACAAGTCCTTGCATTGCCTATAGGGCAGAAACCTCTTCACACAATACCACAGGATCCGTAGAGAAGAACTTGTATATAAGTTTTATAAATTACAAATGTCTGAGGGCCTGAAGATTGAGGCTGCACTACTGAGAGATATTGATATTTAGTTTTCTGTCAGTACATTGATGTGTTGGAGACCTTGTGGATTCCATTAACCACCTTCAGTGATGGCTAACCACTGTTACTCCAGCTGTGGTGAAACTACAACTCCCAGCATGCTCCATTCGTTTCTGTGGTATTCTGAGAACAGCCAAGCAAGTGTGCATCTTGGGAGTTGTAGTTTTACCACAGCTGGAGTGCTGTGAATAGCAGAGCGATGACTCGGCTCCATAGAAATGAATGGGAGCGGTGGCCGCGCGGTGCGCTACCATTCATTTCTGTGAGAGCAGCGGGGAGCTGCGCCTGGTGGTGGCCGGACCCTTGGAAACCCGGGGTCCTTCAGGCGTAGCACTCCCTGTTCCCTTCTCAATATAAGTGCAGGTCCCAGCAGTGGGACCCACACCTATCACACAATGGGGGCATATCCTAGCGATATGCCAGAATTGTGTAAGATGGTAATACCCCTTTAGGCTACTTTCACATTAGCGTTAAGCACGGATCCGTGCAGATAATACAACCATGTGGATCCGTAATGAACGGATTCGGTCTTTACAATCTGTTAAACGGATCCATCATGGACTCCATTGAAAGTCAATGGAGGACGGATCCGTTTACTATTGTTTCACACCAAATGGATCTGTCCTATTGACTTGCATTGGGGGTCATTCCGGATCCGTCTTGGTGCGGATGCCTGGACCGGAGAGCAAACCGCAGCATGTTGCGATTTGCTCTCCGGTCTGGAGATGGAACAGAATGCATTTAGGAGCATTCCGTTGTCTTCAGTTCAGTTTTGTCCCCACTGACAATGAATGGGGACAAAACTGAAGCGTTTTATTCCGGTATTGAGCCCCTATGACAGAACTCAATACCGGAATCATAAAACGCTAGTGTGAAAGTAGCCTTAACAAATGCAGCACATTGTGGTTGTTAATGGTAATATGAAAAAAAGCAACCCAAATTCAGAGGTGGTTTGCCCGGGTGCTGCTCCGATAATGCTATTTAACGTGTCAGTGTAGCTCTTTTGATCTGAGCAGGATAGTTTTGGATAGAGTTTCTGTCCGTTCGTTTAGATCCATATTAAGTGCATACAAGCTCCTGTGCTCTTTAATTTGCTGCAGATTTGTGGGAATTGCTATTCCAACTTAAAGGGAACCTGTCACCATGAAAATGCTAATTAATCTGCAGGCAGCATACTATAGAGCAGGAAGAGCTGAGCAGATTGGTTTATAGTTTTGTGGGAAAAGATTCAGAAAACCTGTAATTTATACATTGAAATTCCTGCTCATTCTGAGCTTTGACGTCCAGGAGGCGGTCCTATCAGTGATTGACAGCCTTTCCTCTATTACTGTGTATACAGAGAGAGCTGTCATTCACCGATAGGACCGCCTCCTGGACTTCAAAGCCCAGAATAAGTAGGAATTTCAATATATAAATGAAAAGTTTTACTGAATCTTTTCCCACAAAACCATATATGCATCTGCTCAGCTCCTCCTGCTCTACAGTCATGGCCAAAAGTTTTGAGAATGACACAAATATTCTATTTTCACATGATCTGCTGCCCTCTGGTTTTTATGTGTGTTTGTCAGATGTTTTTATCACATACAGAAATATAATTGCAATCATATTATGAGTAACAAAAGCTTATATTGACAGTTAGAATGAGTTAATGCAGCAAGTCAATATTTGCAGTGTTGACCCTTCTTCTTCAGGACCTCTGCAATTCTCCCTGGCATGCTCTCAATCAACTTCTGGACCAAATCCTGACTGATAGCAGTCCATTCTTGCACAATCAATGCTTGCATTTTGTCAGAATTTGTAGGTTTTTGTTTGTCCACCCGTCTCTTGATGATTGACCACAAGTTCTCAATGGGATTAAGATTCTGGGGAGTTTCCAGGCCATGGACCCCAAATCTCTATGTTTTGTTCCCTGAGCCATTTAGTTTATCACCTTTGCTTTATGGCAAGGTGCTCCATTCATGTTGGAAAAGGCATTGTTGATCGCCAAACTGCTCTTGGACGGTTGGGAGAAGTTGCTCTCGGAGGACATTCTGGTACCATTCTTTATTCATGGCTGTGTTTTTAGGCAAGACTATGAGAGAGCCGATTCTCTTGGCTGAGAAGCAACCCCACACATGAATGGTTTCAGGATGCTTTACAGTTGGCATGAGACAAGACTGGTGGTAGCGCTCACCTCGTCTTCTCCGAATAAGCTGTTTTCCAGATGTCCCAAACAATCGAAAAAGGGGATTCATCAGAGAAAATGACTTTACCCCAGTCCTCAGCAGTCCACTCCCTGTACCTTTTGCAGAATATCAGTCTGTCCCTGATGTTTTTTCTGGAGAGAAGTGGCTTCTTTGCTGCCCTCCTTGAGACCAGGCCTTGCTCCAAGAGTCTCCGCCTCACAGTGCGTGCAGATGCACTCACACCTGTCTACTGCCATTCCTGAGCAAGCTCTGCACTGCTGATAGCCCGATCCCGCAGCTGAAACACTTTTAAGAGACGGTCCTGGCGCTTGCTGGTATTTCTTGGGCGCCCTGGAGCCTTTTTGGCAACAATGGAACCTCTCTCCTTGAAGTTCTTGATGATGCAATAGATTGTTGACTGAGATTCAATCTTTCTAGCTGCGATACTCTTCCCTGTTAGGCCATTTTTGTGCAGTGCAATGATGACTGCATGTGTTTCTTTAGAAAGAACCATGGTTAACAGAAGAGAAACAATGATGCCAAGCACCAGCCTCCTTTTAAAGTGTCCAGTGGTGTCATTCTTACTTAATCATGACAGATTGATCTCCAGCCCTGTCCTCATCAACACCCACACCTGTGTTAATGGAGCAATCACTGAAACAATGTTAGCTGGTCCTTTTAAGGCAGGGCTGCAATGATGTTGAAATGTGTTTTGGGGGATAAAGTTCATTTTCTAGGCAAATATTGACTTTGCAAGTAATTGCTGTTAAGCTGATCACTCTTTATAACATTCTGGAGTATATGCAAATTGCCATTATAAAAACTGAAGCAGTAGACTTTGTAAAAATTAATATTTGTATCATTCTCAAAACTTTTGGCCATGACTGTATAATCTGCTGCCTGTAGCTCTGATACCGTGTTCATTGTGACAGGTTCCCTTTAAGGCTCATTTACACTGACAGATGAGACTGACGATTGTTGGGAAGGAAGCGTTCCTTCTTGACAATCGCCTGCTCGTCAGTGGAGGAGGCTGCTGCAGTGATCTCCTCCACAGTATGGGAAGGATCGATCGCTAATACCATCGCTTGTCCCCATGCAGGATCAGTTTGCCGGCAGCAGAGGCTGTTTAGACACCACAATGTGCTGCCGTCAAACCATGATTTAGGTGACCGCATTAACGATTCTATTAACAGATGAACAAAAGCGGGTAATCGGCGACACCTTTACATCGGCAGAATAAAAACATACCAACATTCTTTAGCGAAAATCTGCCCAAACATTGAGCAGTGTAAAGAGGCCATTAATAGGGTTATGATTTAAAACTTGTTGTGTGGCCCAAGCTGTAGACTCTTTAGGGGTGATATATAATCTCCCTTGCACCTGAAAAGCATTGTTAATAAGTCACAAAGTATTGGCGGATTTCCAGGTTACACCAATTTTCCTAAAGGGGGCGTGCCAAGGGTGGGAAGGGGTCATGGTCATCAGTTGCAACAAATTTCTCTTCATTTAGGCCAGTTTTCTGTTTTAGGCGTACGGACTGCCAGAGGATGTGCCTAATTTATGACAAGGCCTGCGCCTCTTAATAATTTTAGGCACAACAGCCGGCAACGCAGAGGAAAACAAGACCCCAGCAGATTGTTTTGTTAAGTTTTGATGTAAAGGCAAAGTGTCTTACAGGGGTTTTCCAAGATCAGAAAACAATTCCATAAACAGCCCCACATCTGTCCACGGGTTGTCTCTGGTATTGCAGCTCAGCTCATTTAAAATGAACGTGGATGAGCTGAAATACCACACAATGCCTGTGGACGGGTGTGGTGCTGTTTCTGGAAGATGCCTCCAGCAGAGGATCAGTATAAGGCCCCTTTCACACGGGCAAGATTTCCGCGTGGGTGCAATGCGTGATGCGAACGCATTGCACCCGCACTAAATCCTGACCCATTCATTTCAATGGGGCTTTTCACATGGGCAAATTTTTTCACGCATCAGTTCGCCGTTGCGTGAAAATCGCCAGCATGTTATTCTGCATATTCTATATTCTGCGTTTTTCACGCAGCCCTGGCCCCATGAAGTGAATGGGGCTGCGTGAATAACGCATTGCATCCGCACGCAAGTGCGGATGCAATGCGTGATTCACTGATGGTTGCTAAGAGATTTTGTTTGTAAACATTCAGTTTTTCATCACGCGCGTGAAAAACGCATTAAAACGCTTCGCACCCGCACGGAAAAAACTAAACAAACGTACGCAATCGCATTCAAAACTGACTGCGATTGCGTGCGGATTTGGTGCAGATTTTCCGGAACGAATCCAGACTGAATCCGTGACGCCCGTGTGAAAGAGGCCTAAAGCACTGTTTTATATCCCTATATCCCTGTTTTCAATATGGGTGGTAGTCTGACCACGGCCCTACACAAAGTTGTCCATAACTTTATTAAACAATAACACAATTACAAACCATTGGATCTTGTAACAATCTTTATTTGTCTTTACAAAACAATGGAAATTGCTTTACAATAAATTACCCTCATGTTTACTTCTGGTCAATTTAGCACCTGGCACAGAAAACGGTAAGTGGCGGTAAACAAATGTATTGCACAAATGCGTTTACCAATGTATTGACCAAAAACCTCTCTAAAGTCTAGATACAACATACAATATGAAGATGTGAACTGACTGATTTAAATTACTACAAGTAACAAAAGGTATCAATACAGAAAGAGCTAAACTAATCGATAATATCACTACAAGCCATCTAAAATCATTTATTTGGTCATAAATCTCCGGTTATACAAAAAAAAAATTGATTGAGAAGAATTCAGTGGATTTGGGTGGAAGGGGAAGAGGTTTTTATGTACCATCTGGATGGGAGATGATGAGAACATAGGACTACAATGGCTGGGTCTTGTGATGACCACCATGACATGGTGATCTCTTCATCAGCCTGTGTGAGGTTGTTCAGGATAGCCCGTATGGGACTCTACAAAAACATGTATTGGGTTATTCTTCCCATGACTTCTGTGTCAAATCGCAGCATAAGATATCACAACCACCACTATCTTTAGGGGAGCATTGGTGAAACCAATAGTTATACAGGAGGTGCTGAATATTACATTTGTCTTATTAAAGGGGTTCTCCAGGAATTAAGAAAATGAAAATACCTAAATATTACTTTATTATAAATATATTCCCAAATACCTTTCACTAGCTATATTGGTTTGTTTTGTCTAGGGAGCAATCATTAGGAGAAATAAAATGGCCGCCGTCCTATTAGTACACACAAAACCTGTCCTAATCACACAGAAGGACAACACCGAGCTAAAGAGCTGCCTCATCCTCCTCTCTGCTCTACTTGTCAGGGATTATGATTCTGAATACAGATGATAAATCTTCAGCTGAATCTCTGTAGGAATGGAGTTCATGAGGAGGCAAGTACAGAGAGGTCGGACAGGACAGACTGTGGTAATGGAGACTGCATACAAGAGCTTCTGCTTATTATCCACACCCCCACCTCCTCTCTGTACTTCATGTCTCCTCATGAACTCCATTCCTACAAAGATTCAGCCAAAGATCATATTAAACTGTATTCAGGATCATAATCCCTGACAAGTAGAGCAGAGAGGAGGATGAGGCAACTCTTTACCTCAGTGTTGTGAAGTAACTTGTCCTCCTGTGTGATTAGGACAGGTTTTGTGTGGACTAATAGGACGGCGGCCATTTTGTTTCTCCTAATGATTGCTCCCTAGACAAAACGAGCCATTATAACTAATGAAAGGTATTTGGGAATATATTTATAAGAAAGTAATATTTAAGTATTTTTATTTTCTTAATTCCCGGAGAACCCCTTTAATTTCACACTTTTTATATCAAGAAAGCCATGTACCCATGGAATGCGGCCAGTTTCTCAGGGCTAAGGAAATAGTCTTACATCTATTGGCACTATCTCCAACAGCTGATTTCTGTGAAAATACTAAATCTTAATTTGAAGACTTGAGGTTGATCCCTTTTTCTCCCCAAAATAAGCCAGCCCCAAAAGTTGGCCCTTGTACCCCTTGGCACAACCCACCACTGAATGACTTAGATAACCAAGATAGAGTCAACAAAGTAGAATGTAGGATTGGATAGATCCATAGAGATCATGGAAAGAATAACGCATGGTGAAGCTAGAGATTCAAATATGAAGGGTTCTCCTCAAATTTTGAAGTATGACTTCTCATTTGACCTGGCCCAAAACCTCGACAAGACTTTCCATTATACAAACCTCCATTGTTCTCTTACCTCAATCAAAAGGAGCTATGCAATAGTTAAATGAAGTGGATTTTGTACATGGACATAAGTGGGATGGGGCTAATGCTGTCTGAGATCCACCGGGAAGTTATTACCAGTATCATGAGGGGCCAAGTGGCCGAGCACCTTGTCTATTATATTTAGCTTATTATAACCCTTGTCTATTGCTACACACGTATTTCAGGACTCACAAAAGAAAGGACATATGCAATTACCTTTGGTCTCAGAGTACGTATTTATCAAAAATGCATAAAATTACTTTTTCAATTTACGTGAACAATTTCCATGAACAGAGCATTACATTATGTACAATGTATTGTAGACAATGCTTGATGACTGTCCCACCACAAAATTATGAGTACCTACTCATTGAGTCCACTTAGACATCCTGAAGATTTTTTAGAGATTTGGATCGTCTTTTCTGAATACTTCTGGCAGCGCGGCTAATCCCAGGTGACCTCACCTCCACCGAATCTTCCCCTTGGACCGGTGTAAACTCTGGTATGAATTCTGGTTGGTGGTAACCAATGTGAGAGTAGGAGGCAGGGTAGGGTACTTGGTATGCACCATAAGGATCTTCATCATCGTCGTCATCATCGTAAGGACTTGGGCCATAGGATTCAGGGCTGGCTTGGCCAGGATCACCGCCATATCCACCTTGACCCGCCACCACCATGAGTTTATAAATGATTAAATACATATACAAAAGGGCATAAACATAAAAAATGGGGGTATAAACATGGTAACAGGGCCTAGATACTATACAAGAGTTTAAATACTGTATCTTTATTTACAACATGGAACGATTAATAGAAACAAGACAAAAATAGTTGAAGACTTTAACTAGGAAACCGTCACCAGGAACGTGTAATCGACCACAGACATTTACATCAATGAAGTGAATAATGTCACAGTATCTTGGTTTCTTTTAGCTCTGGCCAAGCCTTCAGTATATCAGGCTGTCCTAAGCAAGGTACATTGGCTTCCGTGACAATGCTTGATATGCAGCTAATAGAAACGGAAGGAAAGGCCTCCATGGAACATTATCCTCTCCTCTTCATCACTTAGTGATTGTTTTTTTTTTGTTTTGTTTTTTTTATGACAAGTTCATTACTGTCTACTTTTTATTGGTCAAATGGACTATTTTTTCCATTTCTGATTTGGAACCAACTGGCAAAGCAGAGTTGTAGCGCTATTGGTGGTGCTCTTCAAGGCTGGTAGTCATTGTAAGGTATTAAGCCTTCTCATTGGATATGTGTAAAATTGTATAAGACGAGACATTTGGAGACAAAAATGAATAAAAGAGAAAAAAACACAAAAGTCAGTACATAAATATCATTACACCAAGAGAAAAATGCCAACCGACACTCAACAAGAACGCACACTCAGAATGTCCTACGTTGGCATATATTGGGTGGCATGTGTCAGCTGGGGTTCATGGGATCTGTCATTGAAGTTTAAATGCCAATATATTTTGGGGGACCTTGATTTACTGAATCTTGGGGTATACAGTAACCCTTTTTTCATGTGGGTCCCACTCCAACGGCAACCTCTTGAGATGCTGTTGAGATGGTAGTATTCCCCATCACTTTTCTAAGTGGAAGTTGTAGGAAATTCCAACACACATGGTCTGGATTGGACTAGAATACCCTCCCGTGGGCCAGGATCTGAAACAATAATGAGCCTAATTTTGTGTGTATGGGGGGGAAGGGGTGTTTCCAAAATAACTCCACTTGTGTCTATGGGTTGTGTATGGTAATGCAGCTCAGTCCCACCCAAGTAAATGGAACTACTTTATATCTCATATTACAACTCAGGTTCATTCACTTGAAAGAGGCGAGCTTTCTGGTAAGGCTACTTTCACACTAGCGTTTTTAAATTCCGGTATTGAGTTCCGTCATAGGGGCTCAATACCGGAAAAAAACGCTTCAGTTTTGTCCCCATTCATTGTCAATGGGGACAAAACTGAACTGAAGACAACGGAGGCTCCTGAAAGCATTCCGTTCCGTCTTCAGACCGGAGAACAAACCGCAGCATGCTGCGGTTTTCTCTCCGGTCCAGGCATCCGCACCAAGACGGTCCGGAATGACCCCCAATGAAAGTCAATGGGGACGGATCCGTTTGGTGTGACCACAATGGTAAACGGATCCGCCCTCCATTGACTTTCAATGGAGTTCAGGATGGATCCGTCAGACAGACAGACAGACTGACATACATACATACACACACATACACACAAACACATACATACTTACATACTCCAGGCAGGCAGGCCGCACGTCTTCATGCCCAGGAGGCGCGCCGCTATGACGATTCCCTACAGCTCCCAGCAGAGGGCGCTGTGGGGAATTGTCATAGCTGTGCTCTTCCTGTGCGTGAAAATGTGCGGCCTGCCTGCCTGCCTGCCTGGAGTATGTAAGTATGTATGTGTTTGTGTGTATGTGTGTGTATGTATGTCTGTATATGGTACTGTGTGACGTGTGGGGCCGGAACGCGGTTCCGGCCCCACACATGTCCCTGCGGCAGTCCGGATCCGGCGGCACCCTTCACCTGCCGGATCCGGACTGCCGCTAGTGTGAAAGTAGCCTAAGAAAGCAAAAGTCCTTTTGCAATGGCATACATAGAGAACTATGATAAAGAACTATGATAGATCAAACCAGGCCCCCACACAGGACAGAATGGTTTCCGCCTAAACCCTTTCAATGACCCTTCCACTGCTTCATTTGCTAAAACTTGTTCCTTTAGAGGGTAGAGTCCTGACCAAGTTTTCACCTCCAGTAGAAGAGGAGATAATCCCAACTAAGACTGGGCCCCCTCTTGTCCTGGGCCCCATAGCAGTCACATGGTCTGCCGCTGTGCTAGTTACGCCCCTGTCTTTTGTATTAAACTCATCAAACCCCTTTTTAAAAGCAGTGACAGATTACCAATACACAAACACACTCAACGCAGACAAAACATCACAAACACATAATGACGAGGACATGCAAATCTGAGTTTGCAGTGTCATTTTTAGTTAATATGTGACATTTTGTGGAAATACTCAAGTGCAAACCTATATTACATCCATCAAATCTAGTTAGGCAACCAGTTCAAAGCCTACTTCATATTACCATATAATACATAATAGTATATGACAAGACTGAAGATGATATCTGATGAGTGAATATCAGTGAGTATGTAATTCACAGACACATTGGGGGAGATTTAATAAGGAGATTATGAAAAAGTGGAGTACACAGGGATGGACCTGTCATAGCCATAGGGGCTAATGAATTTGATTGCTCACGATTATCACACCATCTTTTATATATATGTTACTTGACCTTTTATATGGACATCCTTATGTTGGTCTTATTTTCTGGCATTCTTGCAAGGATCCTTGATTCTGCCAGGGATCAGGGTCAGTTTCTATAGGCATGTCTGCCTTTTTAGTTGTTTTTAATCTTGTCTACTTGCTTTGTCCATATCTATTGAAAATCATGTACAACAAAACATTACAGCTCACCATATCCAGCACACGAAGAAGCATCACAGTAACCTGGGGGCCCAGGTGGTCCCATTGGGCCAAGATTTCCTTGTGGACCTGGCAATCCACGTTGTCCCGGTGGCCCAGAGGGTCCTTGGCTTCCTGTCCGTCCTTCTCCTGGGGGTCCTGTTGGAAAATGGTTCTAAATGTAGTATTTGTAGAAGCATTCATGAAGTAAATTAATTATTTCCTTTCATAGAACTAAATTTCGATAGACTAAAGCCAGCACTTAAAGAAAATCTGGAATATATAAAGTTCCATAGGAAAAGAAAAGTTAAAAGAATTCTACAGATTTTATAACCTGTGGGATGTAATAATGTATAGAAGGATTTCTAAATCTTGGCAATGTAACGTTTTCCCTTTTGGCATTTTGGCCACTAGACTACTTGGGACATCCTGATGAATACTATATACATTTCTATCACAGATTTTCCAAACAATGACCTTTTGTCCCATTGATTATTTTTACCTGGAGGTCCCTGGGGACCACGTGGGCCTTGAGTTCCCACTCCTGGGTTGCCTCTTTCTCCCTTTTCACCAGATAGACCTATAAGGAGATGATTAAAAATTAGACATTTTTCTAGTTTACCCATTAGATTAGGCCTTCAAGGTGTTCACCTCAATGTGGCCCAAGCTGTAGAAAACTGCAAACTGATCTCAATGTCATAAACAAAGGAGCCCAAGTCAACCAGGTCACCTGCTGCCACAGTTAGGACCACACTAAAGTCACCATGGAAGAAGGATAAAAAGTAAAACAAATTCATGCCCAAAAAATCTTGTGATCAGTGTCATACTGGGGTTCCTTGGGCCCACCAGTGGAAATTATTCTCGGGCCCAAACCCCATGTCAATAAAGTCTAATAGATTTTGATTCAAAGATATAGACTCTAGTGGCAAGTTATTGGCTCCAAAAACAGCTCCAAAAGTTTCTTTTTCCAGGAACTTTGGGGCCTGCTATGGTATCACAGCCTGGGCCTACCAGAGGATCCTCTGGTACTCTGTTGGGCCTGTACAACAGTGCTCATGTTTACTGCCTTTCAAGTGCACAATGCAGATGCTAACTAGATTAAACCTCCAACAGTATCCTGCTAGTTCGGAAAAGTATGGGAGAAAACAATTGAGAAAGACTTATCAAAAAATGTAGGTTTTAAGGTGGATTTAGACGCCCAGATAATCAGCGTTTCGGGGATCGGCTGCATCTTTAGGTGGACAGATTCTTGGGAGCATTCGTAGGAACATTCGTTTCCGAGAATCTGTCCATCTAAAGATGCAGATGGGCACCAGATCGTGGTGTCTAAACAGCGATCTGCTGCCAAGAAACAATTATTCTGTATGGGGATGAGGTGATCGCTGCATGTAAATACAGAGCTTCACCTCCATGTAACAAGCAGCCAAATGTCGGGAAGGAACGCTTACTTCCCGACAATCTGCTGCTCATCAGCCCATCTTAAAGGGGTTTTCTCATCTCAGACAATGGGGGGCATATCACTAGGACCCGCACCTATTTCAGTAACGGAGCCCTGCAAAGCGGTGGCTGGAGGACTCCGTTCCAGCCACCAACAAGCGCTCTCCTCATAGAAGTGTATGGGAGCGCACCGCGCATGACCGGTCACTGCTCCCATTGACTTCTATGGGCCCATCGGAAATAGCCGAGCCAGCAGCCCCTACACTTAGAGATATTAACTTACAGGGGGCATGACTTCAGCAGTCTATTATGTGACACACCAAAATTGATCCACAATTCTGACATAAAATCTTTCTTGAACTAAGCCAACCAATAGTTGGTATAAAATTAGAATATAGTGTCTATGCCTGCACCAAATTTATCATCCTGCCTGAGCCACTGTGATAAACGTGGAGAAAGTTTATGACATCTATAGGATTAGTAAATCTGCCCCACTGTTTCCATCAATGAACATGGTGTCATGTGTGGTAATAAATAGGCATTATCTTGTAGTTAAAGGGAACCAATCACTAGGTTTGGGGCAACCAAACCAATAGCATGTCATTATGCAGCTCGGGTTTAGAGCTCCAAACCGGCCTATAACAAAGCCCGGACATTTCTGTTTTGTATAATAAAATAAATTGTAACTTACTAGAGATAACTGTCCCCACCCCCTCCTTTGCCATGCCCCCTTTTCAGAAACCTGGCAAAGGGCAGCTGTGGGGCAAGGTTTATTTTTAGTGGTACTTTCCCTTTAATTATTCCCTACTCTTTTAATGTAGTGATATTCCTTGTAATGTAGTGAGTCAGTGAGGGGCATATATAGGCCCTTATTGGTCTACAGCTATCAGGACTGTACCAGTACTCTGATACCAGGCCACATTCCTCAGGATTGGGATAGCTGTGTACTGCATACTGAAGACTTTTAGGAAAGGCCAGGAAGCTAGAAAGTATTAACTTCTATGTATGTAACAAAGACCTCAGCTTCAAAAAGGACATCATCAGGGTAAAATCATGTCTTGTGACTACCATCTCTCTTTGTGTCATATGGGCATTGACCAGATGCCATGTTGGGAACTGGTCAATGCGCAGCTTGCTCATTTGTCCATGGCCTAGGTGATTTACTTTACTCTGTATGTTATCTTTTGTGTATGTATTTTATCACAGTTTGGTGAACTCCTTATGCACCTAAGCCTTGCCAAGCCTATCCTATTCCTGGATCTCAGAATTCACGGTAAAACAGCAGCGTAAAACTTTTTGCATTTTTACATCACTCACTCCATTCTTTAACAGAGGGTGGGAGTGTGGGCATGGTGTGCTATGTAAATTAGCGTCACTCAAGATTTATCACTGCAACGTTTTTTTTTTAAAAAAAGTCCCACTAGAAAAATTGCAAACCCACGCCTGAGAAAAGTGTTCGGTTTAAAGATGTTCCAAATTTAACAAACACTGGGTAAGATTTATCAAAAGTGGCGCAAAGAAAAACAGACTTAGTTGCCGAGTGCAACCAATCAGATTCCACCTTTTATTTTTCAGAACGCCTTTGGAAAATGAAAGAAAGGGAGGGGCCAAAGAAATGAGTGGAACATGGGTGCAGCAAAAGCAAAAGTAATGCCCTCATTGCACCAAAAGCTTAATTTGCATATTAAGTATAAAGTATCATAACTCGGGAACGGAGCCTCTGATCAACAAAAGAAAAACAGTGTTTTAACCAGAAGAACCTCAGCTATGTGTTTATGCACAGGTTCTCCCCAGCATTAGTATACGGTATGTTAAAGAATATTTCTGGGGCGTGTCTATCAGTAAAGTGGCAAATGGCAGAATTTTAGATTCTGGATGTGGCTGGACAAGGGGGCATCATGTAATATCAGTACAACATAGATAAGGTAATGTATTTGAAAAGTTAGTCGGCATTGCATACGGCTTCACCATCGGCAGGCTATGCCCATTCCTACCTCCCCCAACCTGTTTTGAAACAGCCATATTTTTGGGTAGAAACAATGTAGAAATTACCTCTTTCTCCTGGTGGTCCAGGGCTTCCAGGATTGCCTGGAAATCCTGCTCGTCCAGGTGATCCCTGTTCTCCAGGTGGTCCTGCAGGACCTTGTCTGCCCGGTTCCCCTGGTGGTCCCGGAATGCTTCTAACTGATACAGACTGACTTGGTATTTGGTTCAGAAGTGAATTGAATCTTGACATATGACCTACAAAAATGCACAAAGGTTAAACCATCTTGTGGTATCCTGCTCTGGTACTTCACAGGTTGTATTAGTTTCAGTGGGGGTTCTTGTATTCATGAGAGCGGTTTCATCTTTACTGTAGACAAGAGTGACGTAAAAGAATCAGTTCATTTGGGCTAAATTGCACATGGGAGAACATTTGTCCAAGTACACTTGTCCTTCTTAGTAAGTGGCCCAACTAGAAAGAATTTTCAAGGTCAATTTTGCATGAATTATAACTTGGAATTACATAAAATTTGTTACTGGCCTCAAAATATGTTTCTGGCCTCAAAGTACAGGCAAGGTCATGTCACTTGTCCAAGCCTTCTTTAGTTTGACTCATCAATGCTAAGCCTTGCAAGTGGAAAGACTAAAAACTTGCCTGAGATTTCACACATGAGTACAGACATTATCATTTCACATTCTCAGGATCTGATATTCATTGACTGGAGTCAGGGGTGCACCTAGCCTTTCTGCTGCCTGAGGCGAAAACTGAAACAGCGCCCCCCCTCCCCAATGCCAATTTCTTAACCTAACGCCTTCCCTTCAGCCCATAGCCCTTCGGGCTGCCCCCCATCGTGCCCCTGCCTGGTGCTGCCTGAGGCGATCGCCTCACCTGGCCTCATTGGTGGTGCACCCCTGATTGGAGTTCATTCATGAATCACCAATTCCCCCATGGAGCTGAGCTAATGTTTTTAAAGCATACTAAAAATTTCAGCAAATTTTGCATTAATCAGTAGTACAGTAGGTGTACACAAGGATAACACTATTTCTGGCCTGTATATGACTTGTATCTGGCATTGTTTAGCAGTTTTCCTCTGTGCATGCTGAATGTCTAGTTTGAAGTTATCCCAGATATAGTGGGCAAATACAAGTTTCCATCCACTGCACACAGAAAGTAGAGGAGAATCTTCTTCATAACTTTATCTTACTCACTCAGAATCAGCCCTAAGATCATGGAGGACAGTACAGAAAGGCACTGACCTATATGGTTGTGAATTACGGTAAGTACTTATTATATCTCAGAAGATTATATCTCAGCCCATGTAGCTGCAGCAGTCTGTGTGTGTCTCACTCATCTCCTGCCCACTTCTTCCCCCTCCCCGCTCCATAGCCTTGTATTCACATGTGTAATATGATCCTTCTGTGGAGCTGATCCATCCTGGACAAGTTTAAAGAGGTTGTGTCACCTCAGACATCGGTGGGATATCACTAGGCTATGCCACCAAAGTCAAATTGGGGCAAGGTCCACCTCTGGAACCCGCTCCTATATAGAGAACGGGGCCCCCAATGTAAAGGATAGTGAATTTTTCGGAAGTCCCATGAAAAATGAATGGAGGGTGCACCACGCAAGTGTGGCCGCCGCTCCATTCACCTCTATGGGACTTCCAGAAACAGCTGAGCAAGTGCTCAGCTATTTTTGGAAGTCCCATAGACATAATGGAGGGCGACCATGTATGTGCATCTGCTCTCAGTTCACTTTGAAGGTCCCATTCTGGAGATAGGTGCGGTTCCCAGATGTGAGACCTGCAACTATCTGACATTGATGACATACCCTAGGGATATGCCACCAATGTCTAAGGTGAGGCAACCCCTTCAAGACATTTCTCAAAGTGAAAAACAATTAGCAAGCAAAAATTGGTGGAGCTATAAACAACCGATAACATGAGAACTAGACATTTCTGTCTGATAAGACATATTACAAAGTTTCTTGTGGTGGCTTGTACTATTGATTTATGCTAAGTTGTGTGAAAAGTTAGTGACCATTTAGGTAGCAGTTTAGATACTCACTCTGGATGATCTGCTCACACACTTGCCGAGCAATTACACGCACCATGTTCTGGGACTGGGTATCTCCCTGTGGTAAGACAAAAACAAGGAGCAATGTCTCTGTTCTTGAGCATACAGTATGATGAGGACTACATAGCATTATGGAAGTAGGTTGGTGATGCTACACTGTTTAGATGTAAAGACTTGTATAGGTTTAGAAAAGAACTTTACTGAAGAAAGGAAACTTTAAAAACAAAAAGTAAATACTGTGCATCATGAAAACTTTCAAGACTGCACCTATATTTTGGTTCTTTTGCTAATCTCCTTGGCTTGACAGTTTATAGCATGAGTCCACATGATTTATTTGTACCACTTTCATTACAGATCAGCTTTGGACAACCGACAACCTTTATTTATGAGCCTTAAAGGGGTTCTCTGGTAGTGATTTAAAATGGCTGCCACCAACCTGTCCTAAAAAGTGAGTAGGACTGGCTGCCTCCACTTGCAGAGCTGCCTGGCGGGGTGGGGGTGGGGGTGGGGGAGGGATCAGGGCCTCATTACACATTATGCTCTGGCACTTGCGTATACTATTGGTGAGTGTTCCTGTCAGGCAGCTCAGCCATTAGGTCATATCATAGGCAGGAGCACATAATTTCCATCCATTGTAGATCAGTGTAGTGTGTAGTATAGATGGAAATAATGTGATCCTGCTTATGATATGCCATCATGGCTGAGCTGCCTGACAGGAACACTCACTTATATGGCCCCATCCCCTCACTCCACCTACACAGCTCTGCAAGTGGAGGCCACCAGTCCTGCTCACATTCTAGGACAGGTTCCTTGTGGCCATTTTAAATCATTCCCAGAGAATCCCTTTAAGGAACATATTCTATTATTTAAACTGATCAGCCATAACATTCAATGCACTGGGAAAAATAGGAGCTGGACAGGGTGTGATGCTCTGAGCAATGTGCTGCTGGGAAACTTTGGGTTATGGCATTCAAGTGTTTGTTACTTTGATATGTATCACCATACTTGTCAACTCTCTTTAAATGTCTGAGAGGCTCTGGGAAAAAAGGGAGACCTACTGGAAGAGCTGGCAAATCTCTGAGGCACCGAATTGGAAGACTGCAGCACTCCATGAGTTGTAACTGTATGAGATGCTTGAATGCTGTGTCATCAGACTCAGCCCAGTGCCCAAATGTGCATTCCGGAAGGACGGGGTGCTATATGAAAGGGGACAAAATGCCACCCAAAAAGGGTGTAATTTGTGTGCCTGGGGAGCCTGGTCTGGGGTGTTTCAATGCTCAAAGAAATCCTAGGAGAAGTTGACCAGTAGGTAGATCACCTACCTAAATTTTATACAGGCTAGTGCAGCCCTTCAGGGCAGAGGTATTCCCTAACGGCAGTGGCTTCTGCCACATCACGATCATTGTCCAGGAATGGTCCGACGAACGTGACAAAGAATTCAAGGTGCTGATTTAGTGACTTGTCCTCCAAATCCCCAAGATCTCAATCTGATCATCATCTGTGGGGATGTGTCGGCAAAACAAGTTTGATCCATGAAGGCCCCGTCTCACAACTTACTGGACCTAAAGAATCTACTGCTAACATTGACTAACGTCTTGGTGCCGGATAGCATGGACTTTCAGAGGTCTTGTGGAGTCCATGCTTTGGTGTCAGAGGTCTACACAATAGTAGGCAGGTGATGAGTAAATGACATGGACAACAAATACTGGAATTACTTACTCTTTCTCCTCTTTCTCCTTTTTGGCCTGGAGAACCCTAAAATATAAAGAAAAAAATGATATTTATTTTCTGTGTTGTGTTTGTAATAGTCAGAGCTTCAGTTTTCCGAAAAGAGCTTCACATCCCCTACATAGACAGCAAAAATTCTGGATTTTATTCATAGCATTCAAAGGTCTGTCATGCTTGCAGCTCCTTAAAAGGAGTCTGTCACCTCCATAGCCCCTATAAAGCATTTACATAGCCCCATAGCACAAATAATGACAAATGTAACTGTACCTGGGGCGCTTTCCTATGACTTGTAGAAGCTGTAAAAACGTACTTTAATCCATATGTAAATTAGCTGTTGGAAGTGCCCGGAGGCGGAGCTCACCGCCGTGGAGCCCGGGCTCGTCTGCTTTTTTAAACGCTCTCCCCGCCCCTGTCACTGCCTCCGCCCGCCCTCCTCTTCACTTGCGTCCTCCGTCTGTTCCAGTCTCTCCCCGAGCCGGCGCATGCGCAGTGGCTACGTGACTGCCGTGCCCACAATGGGCAATGCAATGCGCATGCGCCGGCTCAGCAAGAGCCTGGAACAGATGGAGGACGCAAGTGAAGAGGAGGGCGGGCGGAGGCAGTGACAGGGGCGGGGAGAGCGTTTAAAAAAGCAGACGAGCCTGGGCTCCACGGGCGGTGAGCTCCGCCTCCGGGCACTTCCAACAGCTAATTTACATATGGATTAAAGTACGTTTTTACAGCTTCTACAGCTTCTGTCATTATTTGTGCTACGGAGGTGACAGATTCCCTTTAACAAGACATTTATTGGAATTACACCTATATATCTCGTTACTTCTACATTTGATGCCAAGCACTGCAGTGTACATATTGTACAAGAGAGCAAATGATTGCGGGTTTAATGCCCCTAGGAAGACTTTAAAAAAAACATACGAAAGCCAAAAATAAAAATCACCCCTTTAACATCTAAAAATACAAACATTACAAAATAAACCAAATGTCCAAATATATCTAAAATATTACAATATCAGGTCATTTATACCGTTCACTGAACCCTGTAAAACAAACAAGTACATTTTTTTGGTCACCTCGCATAACCCCCAAAAAGTGTAATAAAAAGTGATTAAAAAATTCATACATACCCCATAATGTATTGAATTTTTTTAAAGCGGTAAAACATAACAAAAACTATACACATCTGTATCGCTGTAGTCCTACTGACCCGCAGATTAAAGACAACGTGGCATATTTACCGCATAGTAAACACCACTAAAATTGGCGGAATTGCAGGACTTTTGTTTTTTTCATTCCACCCCCACAAACTATTTTTATAAAGTTTATCACCGCATTATGTGGAATGTTAAATGGTGCCAGTAAAAATATAACTTGTCTGCCAAAACTATTGCCGCTTAGTAATGAAAGGGTTAAAATACCAGCACTGCCGCTGTCTTTGTTTGATTTAACGCACATTGTGCTAATTTGTATAATTTTTTTTTTTTCAGATTATTATTATGAATGATGTGTGTTGCGCATTTCATAAGCAGCAGTTGCTTGGTGTCATGGGATCGTCTTCTGGAACGTTTCACTGAGAATAATTATCCCGACAAGATGTTATTGAAATATCAATAGAAATATCCCAAGGAGCCGGCAGCTGGACGCCCTCAGCATAGACGTCTTATAAGTTCAGGGGAAGGAATTTACAATGATCTCGTAATATCATAATGTTCTAGTCAGCGTGGGTTTATGATTGGATATTTCACATAGAAATAATGATCACCTAGGTCTATGCAACCATGTTATCGCTCCAAGGCATCTAAAAGAAAAAATCATCATGGCTAAAAAAATCCTCAACTGTTTCATGTGTACAGCTCCTATGCAGACTGATGTGTCTCCATGGTAACATACTACAAACAAACCCTGTGGAGTCTGAGCTCGCTGTCCGCTCCTTCTTGCTCACATACCCACGGTAAGAAGTAGAGGACATATAGGAGTGACTGCAGGACCAGACTACAAAGAGTTTGTTTGTAGTCTGTAACCATGGAAACACATAGGTCTGTGTAGGAGTTGTATACACAAAAAGCTAGGAGATTATTTTCTGAATTGTTGCTTACTTTTTCATTGGAGCAATAACAAAAATGGTGACGTAGGTGGAAATGGCCTTGGGGTGGGAAAGGAACTTACGATGTGAGATCAGAATTAGAAACTTACAATCACATATTCGCCAATACGTGTTTACAATGTTATGACAAATCCACAGGATCCACAGTCTCAACCTATCAGGAGAACAGGGGTCCCCATTTTGGCAAGTGCTAGAACTCCCATAGACTCTTATGGAATGAGGTGTTCATATGTGTGGCCACTTCTTGAAGGGGTTGTGCCAAGTTTAGAAGTCCACAGGATAAGGTCTAACTACTGATTGCTGGGGGTCTGACTGCTGGGACCCCCATGGATTCCACGAATGGAGTCCCTTTCCCCTGATCTGATGGAGCGGCATTCTATATGGGGCTGCGCTGTTCTCAGCTATCTCTGGCCGTCCCATATAGAATGAATAGAGTACTAGGGCTCATGTCCAACCTGCTGCTCCATCAGATGCAGGGGAAAGGGACACAGTTTGTTGAATCCATGGGGGTCCCAGCAGTCAGATCCCCAGCAATCAGTTAGTTAGCCTTTATCCTGTGGACTTCTAAACTTGGCACAACCCCTTCAAGAAGTGGCCACACATATGAACACCTCATTCCGTAAGAGTCTATGGGAGTTCTAGCACCTGCCAAAATGGGGACCCCTGTTCTCCTGATAGGTTGGGACCGTGGATCCTGTGGATGTGTCATAACATTGTAAACACGTATTGGTGAATGTGTGATTGTACTTTTCTAATACTGATCTTACAGCCACCTCTCACATCTCAGTTCCTTTCCCACCCCAAGGCCATGTCCACCTTCAACACCATTTTTGTTATTGCTCCAATTTTCATCTATTAATCGGACCCCCAGCAATCGGGTAGTTATTCATAACCATTATAATTTCTAAACTTGGACCAACCCCTTTAAGTCCGTCTGCTGCTGGAAGTCAGGGGGCCTGTGTTCTCTCAATAGGTGGGGACGGGCCCCCTGATGCCATATCTTGATATATAAGTTGTCATGACAACCTTTGTCTATCAGTTATTCGCGACCTGTCACGTATAATCTACGGTCACACCCTGCAGTTAATCTGATTATAGATGAAATGTTGTTTCTCGGTGTCGTTATCCTGCATGTGCCCCCAGGGCAGCAATAAAACAGCAGAATGTTATGAGCGCTGCTCTGACAGCTGAGTGCGGGGACAGTGTACAGATGTGTAACCCCATGGTAATGTCAGGGCAGGCACCTCTTAGCTCCAGGTATTTTAGAACTGCTCAGACTTTGCTGAAGCTGGAAAAACAGCAGCCCTCAAACTATAGCGCGGAGGGGGTCCTGTCACCACAGAGCGCTCCGGTCCCTCACACACGTCTCTTTGAATGTAGGTAAAATAGTTTATGTGACTATTGGAGGAGTTATACTTTCTCGAGGCTAAGAGAAGTTGTCTCATCTCTCCATTACTAAGGTGAGATCTGACCCAGTCCCGATCACCAGTCGGCCAGGGAACAGCGGAGCATGCCGCCACTCACTGTTTCAGTAGTTCCCATTGCGGTGCGTCTCATCTCGTCTTAGTAAAGGCGAAATAAGACAACCTATATAGGATATGGACACCTTTGTAAAAAAAAAAATAATAATAATTTACACCAATTAATTTATTCTATGGAGAAAATAATTTCTCTCATTGGTTGTATTTATTTTCCTTTTTTCGTTTTGTTTCTACAGCCTGCTGTTCTTCCTATGCACAGCAGGCTGCTTTCAGTGAAGTTACAGAGAATCCGTCATCTGATGGAATTTCTGTAACTCCTCCTGCCTCCACCGGGAGCGAGCACTGCTACTGACTGCCAATGACAGCCCGAGCCTCCTAATACACATCCCAGGCGTGGGCATCCCAGCGTGCAAGTCCCCTCAGCTCCTCCGCCCGACACCCCACCCCCTCGCAGCACAGAAGACCGATCAAGCAACTCCCCCTTTCAGGATGACGAGCGGAGCAGAGTGTCAACTCTAACAGCAGACACTCTGCTTGATAACCCCATGCCGGGGTCCTGAGGACCGCTGTATGGAAGGAGCTAACCATCGGGTCGCTGCGCTGCTGTAGCATCCGGCTTGCCATGGTATATCTGAGCCTGATTAGGCTCCTGATAAAGGCAGAAGCCTAATCAGGCTAAGCGTACATGCAAATACAATGCAGTACACTATACAGTGTGCTGCAGTGTATTGTCAATGCATCAGAGTGTAAAAAAAAGTAAAAAAACAAACAAAAACACTTCTTTATATATATATATATATATATATATATATATATATATATATACACACACACACACACCGGTATATATATTATAATATATAATTGGTTAAAAATGTAAAAAATAAAAAACACTCAACATGTTTGGTATCTCCGCGTCCGTAACGACCTGATCTATAAAAGAATCATGTTACTTTTACGACACGCTGAACGCCATAAAGAAAAAGAAAAAAAAACATGATGGAATTGCAATTTTGCCTACCCCACTTCTCAAAAAATGCTATAAAAAGTGACTAAATCATCATATGTACCCAAAATTAGTACCAGTCGAACCGTCACCTCATCCCACAAAAAAATGAGCCTCTATATAAGACAATCGGCCAAAAAAACCTAAAAAAAATATGGCTTTTAGAAAGTAGACATAAAAACAGGATTTAAAAAAAAAATGCTTTTAGTGTGTAAAATAAATTGTAAAAAATGCACATATTAGGCATCTCTCTGTCCGTAACAACCTGCCCTATAAAAATAGCACGTGATCCAACCCGAAAAAGCCTTACATCACAAAAAGTGTAATACCAAGTGATCAAAAAGTCATATGTGCCCTAAAATGGTACCAATTAAACCATCATCTTTTCCCGCAAAAAATGAGCCCCTACCTAAGACAATTGCCCAATAAATAAAAAAAAATATGGGTTTCAGAAAATGGAGACGCAAAAACATGATTTGTTTTTCCAAAAATTCTTTGATTTTGTAAAATAAAATTTTTAAAAATGCACATATTAGGTATCAGCACGTCCGTAACAACCTGCTCTATAAAAATAGCATGTGATCCAACCCGTCTGGTGAACACCGTAAAAAAAAAAAATTAAAAATGTGCCATAAAAGCCATTTTTTATCACCTTACATCACAAAAAGTGTAATACCAAGCAATCAAAAAGTCATATGTGCCCTAAAATGGTACCAATCAAACCAACATCTCATCCTGCAAAAAATGAGCCCCTACCTAAGACTTAGGCAATCACCATTTTTTGGTTATCTTGCCTCACAAAAAGCGTAATATATATACGCACACGCAACGCACAACTACCTCTAGCAAAAGATTTATTTACTGCAGAAATAACCCTACAATGGCAGCACATCAAATAAAATAAAATATGGAGGTGCAGGCCAATGGATCCGGCAACAAATCCAGAACAATATAAGAACACAAAAATGGCAGCACTCTCACAAAAAATGAGTGAAAAGAAAAACACTTTATCCACCCCTTGGCTCGCAACTAGGGATGAGCGAACTTGTGTTTCAAGTTTGGCATACAAGGTTCAGGTTTGGGTTATGTAAGAATTCCGTTATGGATTCTGCTACCACGGACCATAACTAAGGGTCCATTCACCGTCCACATAATGCTTTCGCATCTATTCCGCAATTTTGCGGAAGGGCTGCGGACCCATTCATTTTCAATAGGGCCGCAAAAGATGCGGATAGCACACTATGTGCTGTCCGCATCCACACTTCCGTTCAGTGGCCCCACAAAAAAAAAAAATAGAGCATGTCCTATTCTTGTCCGCAGCCACGGACAAGAATAGGCATTTGTATCATAGTGCAGGCCATGTGCGGACTGTAAAATGTGGAACGCACACGGCTGGTCTCTGTGTTTTGCGGACGTGTGAATGGACCCTTATGGTCCGTGGTAACACGGAATCCATAACGGAATTCTTAGATAACCTGAACCTTGTATGCCGAACTTGAAACACAACTTCACGCAACGCTAGTCGCAACGTTTTAGCTCATAGCTTAAAAAGAGACTCTTTGAATGAGCTGAAAACATTGTTACCACAGGAGTGAATAAAGTGTTTGATAGTGCGGACATTTTATATATATATATATATATATATATATATATATATATATACAGTATATATATATATATATATATATATATATAATTTACCAAACTGGTGTAAAGTAGAACTGGCTTAGTTGCCCCTAGCAACCAACCAGATTCCACCTTTCATTTTTCACAGCTTCATTGGAAAATGAAAGGAGGAATCTGATTGGTTGCTATGGGCAACTAAGCCAGTTTTCCTTTGCACCAGTTTTGATAAATCTCCCCCCGTGTACTTCTATGTGTACACAGAATTGTGTGTGGTCACACTGTACTAATGTGTGTTGCTCTTTCCACTACATAACTCTCATCCTGTGTCCTCCACAAGTTCAGCACACTTCTCTTCTGAAATCCTCTGTGCTGCTGGGAGGACCCTGCTCTTTCCCCTGTGTAACTCTCAGTCTGTGGCCTCCACAAGATCAGCACACTCCTCTCCTTAAATCCTCTGTGACCGCTCACTGTGCGGACTGCACACAATACTGTATTCAGAAGAGAGCGCACACATACTGTACTCAGAAGAAACTGCACACACAATACTGTGTTCAGAAGAGAGTGCATGTAGTGAGAGCTGTCAGTAATGAGATCTATATCCTGCGTATAACACCATGGTTCTGACTGTAGATCGCTGCACTAACGTTATCAGCAGAAATATCTATTGTGTCTACAAATAATGGACTTTCTACAGAAGGGAAAGTGAGAACTAGATCTGCTGATCACAGGCTGTAGAATACTGTAAGACTCACCATGTTGTGGATTGGAATGAAATCTCACTACCAAGTTACTTGCAAGTTCTATCAGCCTATATGTAGTATCTGAGAGCTGTGCTGTGTAACAGAATGTGGGGGCGGGGCAGCAGAGCTGTGCTGGTGCATGTGAAATCCACAGGAACGCCCACAGAGGCTGACAGGAGAAGACAGCAATGTGCAAAAATCATAGAATAGTATTTCTCAGTGCATGTGAAGCAAAGCTGATACCAGTAAACTAACAAGTGCAATTTTATTATGTGCTGCATTACGGTAAGATATGAGGTTATTGATTTTTAGTGCACAAAGGTGTCCATAGCCTTTAAATATCACTGACTTATCTTTAGGGCTCCTGATGATCAGCTGTCTGAAGGGGTCACCGCAACTGGATCAGTAGGCCAAGCTCAATCCAATTCAAGAAAATGGGACTGAGCTGCAGAAAGGACATATGGCTAGAGATGAGCAATTCTTACAAGATTCAATTAGTTTGGGATTCGCTAAATTTTTCAAAAAGTTTGGTTCGGGTCCAAATTTATTTCTTCCAAATCAAAGTTGCTCCAATTGCCCTGGGAATTGGTATATAACCCCCTCTAGTCCTCAAAAACACACCTTTTTTTCTGAAAAGTTCCTATCTTGTTTCATTAATTTTTACTAATTTTTTAATTTTCCCCTCACCCGTCCCCTCGGTCTGATATAACGACAGGTGTAACTGTATCTACTTTTATCGATGCACCGCAAACTACGGTTATTGCTTGGCCACAACTGACTGCAATTACCCCCTGCCTGGTGGTGACAGAACGCTAATGATTACTTATACGCTGGCCGCCGTTTTACAAGATTCATCCGAATCGAACCAGAAAGGATTCAGATTAGATTTGGTGACTAAAAAAAGAAAATCGGAGATTCATAATGAATCTCCGAATCTGCGAATAGATTCACTCATCTCTACATGTGACCAATGGATATGAGGTACCAGGCTGAGGAAGAAGACATAACTCTCCTGAACACTGAGGCATCTATCTATCTATCTATCTATCTATCTATCTATCTATCTATCTATCTATCTCATATCTATCTATCTATCTAATATCTATCTATCTATCTATCTATCTATCTATCTATCTATCTAATATCTATCTATCTATCTATCTCATATCTATCTATCTATTATCTATCTATCTCTCATCTATCTAATCTATCTCTCATCTATCTATCTATCTATCTATCTATCTATCTATCTATCTATCTATCTCTCATCTATCTAATCTATCTATCTATCTCTCATCTATCTATCTATCTATCTATCTATCTATCTATCTATCTATCTCTCATCTATCTAATCTATCTATCTATCTCTCATCTATCTATCTATCTATCTATCTATCTATCTATCTATCTATCTATCTATCTATCTATCTATCGTGTGTTTCTCAAGCAGGTTATTGGTATTGATGTAAGATATTCATAGGTGTGAATGCGCTTTTATCCCAGGAGTAGCATTCATGTGCACTTTTGCCGCACCTATCTAAGAAGTGACCTTGATTAAGACGGTACATATAGCTGTGCGTGCTCCTCCTCTCATTGGTTGCTGATGCACATAGAGGTGACTAGGAGCAGCACACTATATGTGCATACCTCCCAACCGTCCCGGATCCAGCGGGACAGTCCTGGATTGCAGTGGCTGTCCCGGCACGGGGGAGGTATGTCCCGGTCTCTGGCAGCTGTCTCTGCGTCCATAGGACACAGAGACAATTGTCTGTTACATGTAGAAGCAGACAGCCGGAATCGACTGCCTGCCTCTTCCATCCTCCCTCCCGTCCCCCCTGCAGCTCTCCGTACCTCCTGCTGCATTCTGTACCTTTTGTCTAGGGGGGAGGCGGGGCCGGCCATCAGTCAGCATTGGCCCCGCCCCCTCTAGACAAGAGAAGATGATGTCCGGCTAGTGATGCTGCTGCCACTAAGAAGGTAAGTGTAAGGTTTTTATTTTTTTTTTAACTTTCTATGAGGGGCAGAAAGGGGTGTATTATCTCTGTACTGTGACATCACTGTGCTTGTTATCCCTGTACTGTGACATCGTTGTGTTTATTATCCCTTTACTGTGACATCATTGTGCTTATTATCTCTGGACTGTGACATCACTGTGTTTATTATCCCTGTACTGTGACATCACTGTGTTTATTATCTCTTTACTGTGACATCACTGTGTTTATTATACTGTACTGTGACATCACTGTGTTTATTATCTCTGTACTGTGACATCACTGTGTTTATTATCCCTGTACTGTGACATCATTGTGTTTATTATCTCTGGACTGTGACATCACTGTGTTTATTATCCCTGTAAGGTGACATCACTGTGTTTATTATCCTTGTACTGTGACATCACTGTGTTTATTATCCCTGTACTGTGATATCACTGTGTTTATTATCCTTGTACTGTGACATCACTGTGTTTATTATCCTTGTACTGTGACATCACTGTGTTTATTATCCCTGTACTGTGACATCACTATGTTTATTATCTCTGTACTGTCACATCACTGTGTTTATTATCTCTGTATTGTGACATCATTGTGTTTATAATCTCTGTACTGTGACATCACTGTGTTTATTATCCCTGTACGGTGACATCACTGTGTTTATTATCCCTGTATGGTGACATCACTGTGTTTATTATCTCTGACATCACTGTGTTTATTATCCCCGTGCAGTAAGGGGATTGGGTTAGATTAGCTTATAGTGGGAGGAATTAGGGCCTAGTGCTGAAAAAATTTGCCGCGGCGCGCTATGCGTGCCGCACAATATGTCCCTCTTTCTCTCTTTGCAAAGTTGGGAGGTATGTATGTGCAGGGTCTGCACTCCTAAACATAGATGCACAACCGCATAGGTACAGTAGGTTTAGAGTAGGACCTGCCTGAACTGACACCACAGTGGCGCTGGGTAGGTGGGTACAGATGTGTTTAGATTAAAATATATTGGTTGAGAGTCTCAGATTTTATTATTAGAGTGAGGGCTTAGTCCATATGTTATGTTTGCATCAATTATAGTGCATTATTTTCTGTGACTTTATAAATGTAGCCGTGTACATCTGCACATTTTACTATCATATCGTGCAGGGTGTTTTTGTGTCTTTTTACCATGATTTTCATTCAGATATTCATATCTGACGTTACAGGACCGTTTACCAGGTTCCAGCGGTTTTCTCTCTTGATAGTACAGTATTAAACTCAGATAGTATCTGCTGATAACACAGCTTACATACCGGGGGTCCTGAATCACCCCGAGGTCCTGTGCTGCCTGGAACACCGGGGGATCCTGGGTTGCCTGGTGAACCCTACAATAAAAAGGAACACATCTCAGATTTTATATATTTTTCATATGGCAGTGCATTTTTTATGTATTACATTTCTATGTAAAGTCACAGAGGACATCTCATAGTGTGCCAAATAACAAACTCAACACTGCTACATTAGACAAACATTTCCCTGTGAATTCCAGAATTGATCCTCATGAAGTTGTATGTCCACCACTGAACATCCCTGTGACGTAAATAGGTTCAGATCTGTGTGCAGATTTATTCATTGTATATCTTTATAGTGAACATTGCTTTTCTGATACAGAGCATTTCACATCTGCAAAGTGCTGTCCGGTTTTGAGATCCGACACAGGGTTTCAAAACCACAGCACAACGCTTCAAGTGTTGTCCCAATTCATTGTCAACGGGGTCAAAACTGAACAAACTGGAACGGGGCGCACCAGAATGCACCAATGATATATTTATATACTGTGTGTTGTGTATATAATATAATGTATAATATATAATGATTTGAATCTCTTGAATCTCAGTTTTCACTTGCATTTGAGAGTCCTGATCTTGGCAATTTTTTTTTCTTAAAAAACAAAAACTTTACCATTGGGCCTGAAGGTCCTGCTGAGCCAGTTGCGCCATCTTTTCCTGGCATTCCCTGTATAGATGGAACAAAAAGAAATGTCTTAACTCGTCAAATTATTGTTATTGTGTGCTCTACCGTTCTCATCTTTGTTGCAGATGCCTATGTTTGCATGAAACGTCACCTGACCATTCATAATGCATGCTTCTTAGGACTCATGCGGGGCAAATTGCGGATCCGCAAAACACTGATGCCGCCCGTGTGTGTTCCGCAGATGCAGAATGGGAGGCCCATCAAAGAAATGCCTATTCTTGTCCGCAAAACGGGTATATTTTGGGATTTGTTGGTCTCTGTTACCCAGGCCACGCCAGGTCGTCTCCAGCCTCTGAAATGTACAGTCCTGTACAAAAGTGTTTAGACTGACACAAGTTTTGGTTTCCACAAAGTTTGCAGTTTTAGTGTTTTTGAATTTTTGTGATATTTCTGTAGGACAATTGTAAGCATTTTTTAAATTTTAATAACAAATACATCAAGTTTCTGCAAAGACCCAATATTTCCAGCGTTGACCCTTCTTTTTCAAGACTTCTGCCGTTCGCCCTGGCCTACTGGATATCAGCTGTGGGTCCAAATCCTGATAGCCCATTTTTACCTAATCTATGCATACCTCTTAACCGTCCTGGATCCAGCGGGACAGTCCTGGATTGCAGTGGCTGTCCCAGTACGGGAGAGATATGTCCCACTTTCTGACAGCTGTTCCTGCATCCATAGGAAGCAGAGACAGTTGCCTGTAATGATGAAGCAGAGAGCTGGCATATTACTGGGGGCACATAACTGGGCATATTACTGGGAGCACAGCTAGGCATATACTGGGGGCACATAACAGGGCATATTACTGGGGGCACATAACTGGGCATATTACTGGGAGCACAGCTAGGCATATTACTGGTGGCACATAACAGGGCATATTACTGGGGGCACAGCTGGGCATATTACTGGGGGCACAGCTGGGCATATTACTGGGGGCACATAACAGGGCATAATACTGGGGGAACAGCTGGACATATTACTGGGGGCGCATAACTGGGCATATTATTCGGGGCACAGCTGGACATATTACTGGGGGCACATAACAGGGCATATTACTGGGGGCACATAACGGCATATTACTGGGAGCACAGCTGGGCATATTTCTGGGGGCACATAACAGGGCATATTACTGGGGGCACATAACAGGGCATATTACTGGGGGCACAGCTGGGCATATTACTGGGGGCACATAACTGGGCATATTACTGGGGGCACATAACAGGGCATATTACTGGGGGCACATAACAGGGCATATTACTGGGAGGCATAGCTGGGCATATTACTGGGAGCACATAACAGGGCATATTACTGGGGGCACAGCTAGCCATATTACTGGGGGAACAGCTGGGCATATTACTGGGGGCACATAACAGGGCATATTACTGGGGGAACAGCTGGGCATATTACTGGGGGCACATAACAGGGCATATTACTGGGGGCACAGCTGGGCATATTACTGGGGGCACATAATGGCATATTACTGGGGGCACAGCTGGGCATATTACTGGGGGAACAGCTGGGCATAATTCTGTGAGGGGCACAATGTGGGCATAAATACTGTGCAGTGGCATAAAGGGGAAATAATTACCATGTGGGGCATTAAGGGGACTGCTTGGGATTAGGTGTATAGTTATGTTTTGGGCGGAATTAGAGGCGTGGCCTAGTGCGGAAAAAAATCATTGTTCTTTTAGAAAGTTGGGAGGTATGTCATGGCTTGGAGTTTATCACAATTTCTGTATTTTGTTTGTCCACCCCCTTTTTCAGGACTGACCACAGGTTCTCCATGGGTTTCAGATTTTGGGAGTTTCCTGGCCACGGACCCAAAATTTCAATGTTTCATTCACTGAGCCACTTAGTTATCTACCTTTTAATTAAAATCCAGTTTGACAGTGATTGGCTGCGGTGGAGACCGGGTCCCCTTGCATCATGTGACCATTTGTCATGATGAAAGGGGAGTTGGTCACCGCCTCGCCCTGTGTTTGCTGCGGCTATGTCAAACTGGATGTGACATTGAGGGACTCCAGCAGAGTATTGCAGGCCTGGAGGAGAAGTAGCCATCACCGGGAGGCAGGCAGGGGCGTAACTACCATAGCGGCAGACCATGGGACTGCTATGGGGCCCAGACAAGAGGGGGCCCAGTCTTAGTTGGGATTATCTCCTCTTCTACTGGAGGTGAAAACTTGGTCAGGACTCCACCCTCTAAAGGAACAACTTTTAGCAAATGAGGCAGTGGAAAAATGGCACAAGGGTCATGGAAAGGGTTTAGGCAGAAAACCCTTCTGTCCTGTGTGGGGCCTGGTTTGATCCTCGCTATGGGGGCCCTTACTTCTCTCAGTACGCCACTGGAGGCAGGTAAGTCATTTTTCATTTACAGGTCCAGATGAATGGAGGGGGGTTCTGGGTTCCCCCCATCATTTTTGCACTACCCCTTTAAGGTGTGCACACAGCTCCAGGCCTCTCACATTCCACATCTGATGGGTTTGTGCTCAGGCTAAACCATTAGAGGATTAACTTGATGTGTTTAGAGCACTCCCCACACAAGACAGCTTGGCAGTCCATGCAGATTTCACATACGTGAAACACAAATATCAGCGCTTGGGTGTCAGATGTTCTACGCATGAAGCAGATAAAACGCTGTAAACACCATTCATTATAATTGTGGCAAAACTTGGCAGGAGCGTTTGTAATGTAGGCGATACAAAACCTCCTCTTAATAAATGTGGCGAGAGCAACGTGAAATTAAGGAATGTTACCGTTTTTTGTGCAGAAGCATTGCACACCAGAATCTGCAACTTTATAACATAAAACTAGTGCAATTTGCGTAATAAATCCCCTCCACTTTGTGTTCCAATAAATCATCATTTTCAAGATACTAGTTTGCTGTCAGTGAATAAAGAGTCAAAGGCGGTAAACCTGTACATAGTCCTGCTCTCAGTCTAAGGCCTCATTCACATAATCTTATTTTGTATCCGTGTCCGACCCGCATTTTGTCTCGGATTGCACACGGACACATTCATTTCTATGGGTCCACAAAAGAAAAGAGTCCGCACACGGATGTCATCCGCCTGCTGACTGCATCCGTGTGTCTATTCCGCAAAAGGCTAGAACATGTTCTATTCTTGGCTGCATAATGCGGACCGTGAACCCATTGAAGTCAATGAGTCGGCAAAAAGAAACATTTGCAACACAGACGTCAAACGGATGTCATCTGCGTTTTGCGAACCGCAAAACAGATATAGTCATAGGCATGATGTCTTGGGCCTTATTCAGACATGTGCTGTCCATGTTCTCCACAGACAGCACACGTACCCATTGATTTTAATGTGTGCATTCGCACATCCAGGATTTACCATGGTCCAGGGGTCTGTGGCTACTTCATGGAACCATGGGCTATGTCCATTATGGTCTAGGGGTAGGTGAAAAAACATGGACACAACAAGGAGGACATCTGTGCTTCGTCTGTGGCACAGATTGTTGGTTGGAAATTACTTTTCAGCTGTGCAGTGTCCATAGAATACAAATGACACACAGAGGGCAAAAAAAGGACACACTGACTAAACACGGATCTTCACAGATGAACCACTGACCGTCTTGTCATGGGTGTCATCATGAACACGGACCATGTTATATCCAGTGTAGACAATGGTCTGTGAGCTAAACACATCAGCAGCTGTACAGACCTCTCTGGTAGTTTGCTACAATGTATAAGTCTGCAGACTATTGAGCTCACAAAGCATTGTCTGGACTGGATACAATTATATCCACTTCTCAGCTGTAAGCGGGACTAGATGTGTTTTCATTCACTGATGGCAAACACATTTTTCAAAATGGTGATGTCTTGTTGGAGACTTATAGAGAGACTTTCCTGTGACCAGTCCTTCATGGTCTGGGTCTTTGGCCCACTGCATATGTCTATGGATACCTTCATTCAGATACCTGTAGGTCAACCATGTGAGAACCCATTTTTAAAGGCTATGTACACCTACTGAGGCAATTTGTTTTTTTATTATTGCGTTTAACTTATTTTTGGCTAAAAATCATATATTCAATGGGTATTTATTAAAAATATTGAGCCATTCTGTCACAAGGTGTTAACTGTTTGTCTAGCTGTGTGACTGGTACTTTCACTTTGTGCCTATGTAATAAGCCTTATCTGTAAACTACTTTAGGAGGTCATAAACATTTATTTAAGCCACATTCCTATCAGTAAGATAAGAACTGAGCTATAATGAGTGTTTATAATTTCAGAGAGCAGAGAGAAGGAGTCTGTCTGCTCCTGGTCAGATGAAAAAGACAAAAAATCCACAGGCTGCTAGTAGAGCATCTCAGCCCTGTACAGAAAAAAGGATGCCATATTATTTTATAAAGAACAATTGAAAAAATAATGTTTAGCTCAAAATAAGTACAATGCAATAAAAAAAAAATGTCCCCAAATGTGTAGCCTTTAAAGATAGTGGACAAGAAGGAAAAAGGAAGTGCAGAACTTGTGCCCCATCTGTTTTTGTTCTGTCAATTGAGTTTTTATTTTGAGTCAAACAAAAGTTTTAGTTGTGGCAATGAGTAGGGCGAGCCTGGCCCCCAGACCAGACTTAGAATACAGGGATATAGTATAACATTGTCACTAAATTGTTACTTGCACATTGTCCCTTAAAGGGGATCGCTGGGACCCGCACCTATATCCAGAACGGAGCGGGGAGCGCTGCGCCTGGAGGACCCCAGGTTTCCTGGGGTCTGGCCACCACCAGGCACAGCTCCCCGCGCCGCTCATAGAAATGAATGGGAGCCGGGCCGTGCATGCGCGGTGCGCTCCCATTCATTTCTATGGAGCTGACTGAAGTAGCCGAGCCAGCGCTCGGCTATTTTCGGCGGCCCCATAGAAATGAATGGAGGGCGGCTGTGCATGCGCAGTGCGCCCTCATTCACTTCGGGGGCTCCGTTCTGGAAATAGGTGCGGGTCCAGCGGTGGGACCCGCACCTATAAGACAATGGGGGCATATCCTAGCGATATGCCCCCATTGTCTAAAATGAGAATAACCCTTTAAGAGGACCTCAGAATGATGTCTCTTCTATTCATAAAGGGCTGAACTATGCTGCGGCCCTGCCCTGTCCTCAGTGTCCCCGCCCACGCTTATGATACCTGGCACTGGAACTGCACCCGCTAATTTCTCATCACATTCTTTTATCTTACCCGTTGTCCTTCGTTTCCATCACGTCCAGGAGGTCCTGGTGGTCCGGAAGGCCCCTGAGAATAAAGCAAATAAAAAACATTTTGGTTTGTATTGAGCCATATGGATTCTGTATGAGCACGACACCGGAGAATATCAGAAGGGATAGATCCTGGGACGTGATGAATATTTCATATTATACAATAGTAGTATTCTGGTACAATACCTGAATTCCTTGGGCTCCAACTTCTCCCTTTTCCCCTTTGGTTCCAGGTGGTCCCTAAAAACAAAGTAAAGGACTGTCTCAGTGGTGAACCCCCATCATTTGATGCATGGACACAATATTTTTGAAGGAAGGATTCCTCTAGGTCAATATTGAATATTACAGATATCAGCTGTTATGGGAGAATATTTGACCCGCTACCAGATTTGGTGATGACCATTTTGAGCTGCGATGATCTGCGGATTATCAAGCTGCCATAATTTCAAAATGGAGTTGTCTCCAAGACACATCTCCTTTAATTAAAGCATAACTAGCTAGGATTTTTTGTAAGGCCGAACTTGCTTGACCACACCCTCAGTTGAGCCGAACCTTCATCATATTTTTCCATAAAAATTATAAATTACTCCATTTTTTTTGTTTGTTTTTTTAAATTACAAAAACGTACAGATTTTGGAAAATCAATCATTTATATAGTTTAGAGATGAGCGAATCATCCAAAATTCGCTTCGCCGAATGTTCGTCGAATTTTTTAAAAGATTCGTACCTAATACGAAGCTATTCGGATGAAGCTGCGTACAAATCATTCGTTATTCTGTCGTGTTCTGCGAAAACATTCGCGCACTAATAATGAACATACAGTTGTTAAAGGTTCGCTACTTATGTGAACACGTACGCATGAGCGTACAAATTGCGTACGAATCCTCAGCGTACTATTGTCTAGCGATTGCGTAATACGCAGGCACACATGACGCTAGGCCACGGCGTGCACTCCTCAGAGGCAGAGTGAAGTTTTACAAATGGCATTCAAGCGTTCTTCAACATTTAGCTCTGGAGAGCTGAAATACATGATACGGCTGATGGACTGGCAGGATTACGATGGCACACACCAACATCCGAACCAGCAGAAGCAGGTGATCCGAGGCTTGAGGCCAACTATTGCGAATTCTATCAGTAGAAGCTGCGGCTACATGTCCTTTGGTGGCCTGTGCCACCTTCTTTTTTTTGGAGCTCGAGTTCTGGCTGGAAGTGGACCCCTTTTGCTTTTCCATGCCAGACATTTTCACTTAACTGTGGCCTTGCAGGTCTTTGTCTCTCTCCCTGTCTCTCTCCCTGTCTCTTTCCCTGCCTGATTAATATTACTTGCCCTGCACTGGCCCTGATATGTGTATTATTATGGATGCCCAGAACAACACCACAATTTCCCAAAAAACATTCTCTGTCTTTCACAAGCTTCTGCTTGTCTCAGCAGTCGCAGCACAACTGATGTCGCTGGCTTACCGAGCCTATGGGCCAATCAGAGCAAGCCCTTCCCACTAGGTCAGGTGACCTCTTTCTTCCTGGGCTTTTTGCCGCCTAGTTTCCGTACGAATAACGAACTTACAGTAAAAGTTTGCTAATTAACTGAATTCATACGCAGCAGCGTATAAATTAGCTTAGA
This sequence comes from Rhinella marina, assembly GCA_900303285.1. Taxonomy (NCBI): domain Eukaryota; kingdom Metazoa; phylum Chordata; class Amphibia; order Anura; family Bufonidae; genus Rhinella; species Rhinella marina. The sequence continues at coordinate 18,200 of ONZH01015617.1, read as the reverse complement.
CGTAGCATTAGCTAGCAATTCATCGGACAAGTACGTAGCGTATGCGTACAAAGGTTTAAGAACATTTAAGACTTGAACGGAGCGAATCTAAAAAAATCCAGATTCGCTTCAGAGTAGAAAATTTGTAAGATTCGATACAAATCTACGAAGCAGCGAATAGATTTGCTCATCTCTAATATAGTTATTATCATACCTACAATCATTTACACAAGAAACTGGTTAGGCTTGTCTCACACGCCTGGAATTAGCCGGACAAAAACCGTTGTGTGCAGCAGTATTTGTCCGGCCGATTCTCAGTACTTTTGCCGTGTTTCAGCCGGGTCTCTGCTGGACGCCATTATAGTTAATGAGGCCAGACAGCATTCCTCCATTTTTAACTGATGGCCTATCCCCTGAATAGGTCATCAGTATCTGATCGGTGGGGGTCTGACACCAAAGGACCCCTTTCAATTTGTGTAGGTACTGTGGCCTTATCTCAGCTCACTAAGCACAGCGCTTTACATTGTACTGCAGTTGTGCTTGGTATCGCGCTCAGCTCCATTCAGGAGCGGACTGGGAACTTAAAGTGGCCCTGGAAAAAATACTAAAAGTGGCCCCGTTTTTGTACTCGGGTCCAAATTGATGGAAGGAAAGGCCAGCAATACTATATTGTGGCACACTATACCACCCCAACAGAGCAAAATACAACAACCCATCACAAAATACTGCCATCAGCACAAAATACACCCCCCAAAAACTTCCACTGGCTGGCCGTGAAGAGGGCCCAGGTGGCCCCTTGGGCATCGGCCCACCGGGAAATTTCCCTGTAAGGTCTATGGCCAATCCGCCCCTGGCTCCATTCACCTCACTGTGGCTGAGCTGCACGTAGGCCACGTGTCTGATGAAAGCCTAGGGAAAGCTGCAAGAAAGCCTATGGTGCTACTGCAAGCGCCAGTGCTTTCTCAAACAGCTGATTGGCTGGGTCCTGTGTGATTGACCCCCACCGATCAGATACTGATGATCTATCCCCAGGATAGGTCAAGTAGAGATGAGCGAGCATGCTTGGCCGAGCATGCTCGGGTGGAAATTGCGTGCGTTTTTTCAAAATCCGCACGCAATTCCTACGCATATTTTAGTATGTACACTAATGCGTACGCATTTTATAAATTAGTACGCATTAGCGTTAGTACGCTCATCTCTAGTCACCAGTTAAAATATCTCGGAAGACCCCTTAGTCTCATCAAGCAAAGGTCTGCACCTACAATTTGATTCACAAGGTTGCCTGACCCTGACAATTTTGTGCTTTCGCTAATGCTCCTAGTAGTGGCACAAGCACAGAGGTTCTTCTTCCGCTACTGAAACAGCAACTGCGCATGCGCTGCCACACCTCCAGCGAGAGGCACATGAACAGTTGTGAAAGCAGAGCCTCTGCACTTGCGTCACTACTTGTGGCAGCAGCGCAGGCATAGAGATTGTGGGGTCCGACTGAGCCATCCTTTCCTGTCAAGCGGCAGGGAGAGCATCCTCAGCTTTGGGGACACCCCATTGCAGGTGCAGAACTTTGCTTGATGAGACAGATTGATTCGCTCACCTCTACTACAGAGCATATTTTATTAACACTGAGGAATAAAAACGCCACTTTTAATACAGTCTCCTCCATGTTTATGAACTCATCTCTCAAGCTCCCCCTAGTGGCGCTTGTTGGCAGCAGGTTTTATTTTATAATTGGACTTTCTGGTTACAAAGGGGGATTTGGAGCTCTGAAGCTACGACCACCAGGATATATTAGGAAGTGAATCTGCGAAGAATTTTGGACTTATTTAGATTAAAAAAACAGTATAGTGTTCCAGGGTAAACACGAACACTAAGAAAATGAGTCTGGCCAAGCGGTTTTATACACATTCTGCTATCAGCAGGAGGTCTGTTTTATCTCACGGATGTTCGGTTCAGTGAGTCTCACAACTATTTGTGAATTTTCTTTGCTGTTTATATCTTCTTGCTGACTGTAAAATAGATGATCAAGTAGTGTATTCCTTGTGGAGACATTTTACAAGCTGCAATTTGGCATAAACTAGAGATATCACTGAGCAGAGGTGGATACAGAAATCTTTGAGCCCCATGAAGTCAGAAGTCAAATTGGGCCTCATCCAAAAAAAAAAAATCCATGTGGGGAGCTCTGCTTTTCTGACTTGATGAATGATATGATTCTGTATGCATGCTGCTAACACTAGGGGGAGCTAAATGCACATTAATATGTAGAGATAGTACAGAACCTAACAGGAGCTGTTTTAAATGGTTGTCCTGGACTTATATAGTGATGACCTATATCAATATCAGATCAGTTAAGTATTAAGGTCTTACCGGCGGTCCTTGAATAGAATGGCCATTTGGTCCTTGGGGTCCTGGTGGTCCATGGAGTCCTGGTGCACCTTCTGGACCACGAGGCCCTTCTGGTCCCTGTAAGATAAAGCATATTTTGACCATCAACCTATTGAACAAATAGACAACGGCTGCATTCAGGGAAGTGTTCGGCTCATCTACCCTGAAATCCAAAGATAAATGGCGCAAGATGCATTACTACTTGTGCCTCTGGACATATCTGTAGTGGATCAGACAAGACCCAAATCTCAACCAAGACTCTTAAGAGGACCAGTAACTACTCCTGACATTCCACGTTTAACCATTCTGGAGCACTTATTCTTATGACTCTATGTTGTGCCATTAAGTGCCATTAAATGTACAATTGGATGTTACCAGTTGGGGGCGTGTCCCTGCACAGTTTTACACTGTCCAATCGGTGCCTCTCAGACTGTGCAGGGACACACCCCATCCCCAACTGCCCAGGAATGACCCAACAAAGAGTTATATAAAAAAGTTGCTCCAGAGTTATCACATGGGGAATGTAGTTAGTTACTAAAACAGTTGTGTCAAGAGAAGTGATAGGTCTTATTTAAAGTTAAGATGGCTGACTCCCCAATTAACCTAAAATAGCTCTCCAGGAAAAACTGATATACTGTGTTATACCTAGCGCAGGGGGCGGAGCATGACACAGGGATTCTCTCTCTGGTATTCTTTGAATCTCTGTGTCATGCTCTGCCCCGCAGGCCCTGCACTAGGCATTTTTATCAGTTTTACCTGGAGTGTTCCTTTAAATATAAGGAGATGTCAGATGACTTTAGTCTTTACCTATCTTGACAGACACATACATTCCTGTTTTGTCCCAATGAAGAGCATAAATAAAACATGGAATAAGAGTTTGTATGCTGTTGAGATAAGCATCTACTGTTGCAATACTCCAGAGCAGGGGGTATCTGCAAATGGTTTGTTATTTAAAGGGGTTTTCCAGGATTTTACTACTGATGACCTATCCTCAGGATAGGTCATCAGTATCTGATCGGTGAGGATCCGACTCCTGGGACCTCCTGTGAGCGCCGAGGCCTTCTCTCAGCTCACCAATCAGAGCGCCGTACATTGTACAGCGGCTGTGCTTGGTATTGCGCTCAACCCCTTTCACTTGAATGGGGCTGAGCTGCTCCTAGGCCACGTGACCGATTAATGTGACGTCACTGGCCTAGGAAAAGCTGAGAGAAGGCCTCAGTGCTCACGGGAGCGCCGGTGCCTTCTCAAACAGCTGATCGGCGGGGGTCCTGGGTGTCGGACCCCCACTGATCTGATACTGAAAACCCGGAAAACCCCTTAAATGTTATGCCATGTATTGTTATGTATTATACCCAGCATAGCCGTGTATGGATGGCACAGCCTGGGTTAACAATCCTGACTCGGCCCTTGTAGGAAGCTAGGTGGTGGCTCCACCCCTAGATTTAGGTTGTTTAGTGGAGAGTTCAGAGAGAGAGAGGAGGAAAAGTCCAGTTCAGAGAGAGAGGAGGCAAAGTCCATGTTCTCCATCTTCTCAGGCCCAGAAAGCTTCAGAGACTAACCGATCTCTGCAAGATCTACAGGAAGAGAAAGAGAGAAAGGAAAGGAGAAAAAGACAGAAAGATAAACGAGAACTTGGAATCAGCCATTTAGATCTTGCTGCTGTGAGGGACACCATTAAGACACCCTTCACACCTGGACACATCCCACAGCCATTATTGCCTACACTATTATAGATAGATTATAGAAAGGGTGCAACCTCCTTCACTGTACAGCTCTAGGGAGCAACAGTGTGAGGAAAGCCACTGTGATTGACTATATCAGCCAGAGCCACTATCACTTTCATTCTCTGCTCCAGGTGCACTGTGCTTCCCATTGGCTTCTTATCCCTAAAGCTCCACTGAAATCCATGAATGTGAATAGAGAGAGTCTGGGGTTGTACATGCCGACACTTATCTAATATGTACTGTAAAATCTCAGAACAACTTACAGGTGGACCTTTTTCTCCTGAAGATCCTTTGGGGCCTCTCATGCCTGATCCGCCCTAAAAAAAGAGAAACAACTTAAATAATACAATAAGACTCTGCGATTAAGAAGGTTATGTCTTCCTTTCTATAAAGTTAACATCAGATCTATATGAATATCCAAGTAAGTGTCCATAAATTCCCTAAAACTACAAAAACTCCACCAAAAGTAGAGTTGGACGCAAAAATAATGGATAAGGTGATCACCGGACCATCTTCTACAAGCAAAATGGTGTCTTATGCTGGAAATAACTAAAATTCAAAGAACCCCAAAGTTAGGTCTAGGATGGGCCCTACCAACTAGATGACATCCATATAGAAGACAGTGGATCCCGTCAGGCTTTGGGCCCCATCAGTTCATCCTGATCATTGCTATGTGTTAACGTGCTGCTGATCACTCAAATGTTCATTTTTTTTGCTTGATCACGTTTCATGAGGCACCAAAAATCTGCATTTTTTAGTAGCACATCACCCCCTAAATAAATGTGAACTGGCTCTAGTTCAGGGCTTAATCTACCATGTAAATGAAAAATAGAACCCATTGAACTCATTGATATTTTCTTTGAACAGAATTGACTTTAAAAGTGAAAATCATGTGTAAAAACCAAGTCATACTACAATGTTGGTATCCTGAAACGTCTAAGAAGCTAGTTGTGCCATCATGCCGGGGTTTATGAACAAACTAAACATAATCTAAGATATGGGTAAAACTGTACAGCCAGTCACACAAAGCTCATCCATTGCCCCAACAAACAAAATTTCAGTGGTGTTTATTGGAAATCCAGCGGTGGACTGGCCCAGGAAAATAGCAGAAGATCCTTTGGTGGAGCCAGGCAGACGCCATAATGGACCACAAAGGTCCAGCAGAAGACAACCACTTTGGAGATGAGATAACTAACAACCTATCAGAATTTATTGATGCTATGTCCAAAGATTATGGTGTCATTGTAAGTGGTGGATGTCTACATGTTCTGTAAAGATGGAGGGTGGCCAGAGTTATGCTCTCTGGTGGACCCAGTGGACCCCATTAAGATTCTGGTCAGACCAGTATTTTTCTCTGGTAAAGGGCTGGTAAGATCTATGACATGGAAAGCAAACAAAGGCATCACAGCCCATGTTACATGTGCCCAATTGGGTCACCATCATTTCATATTCTAAACAGTTGCAAATGTAAAGAGGTATTCCTATCACACGGAGTTGGCTATGATATGCCATCACTTTATGATGATGGGTTTTGACTGCTGAGACGCACAACTGTGCCCAGGCCACAGGTTGTACGTAGAACAATGGCTCAGTCCTATCCATTTCACTGGACAGCTGGTGGCTGTGGGACCACTCTGCAGGGACAATCTATGAGAGGACTAGCACTGTAGAGCCTTCAATCTCAGAATTGGTAGAGGTCTAAGCAATTAAAGGGGTTCTCTGGGATTTTCACATTGATGACCTATGCTCAAGATAGGTCATCAATATGTGATTTGTGGGGGTACAACTCCTAGCACCCCCAATAATTGGCTGTTTGAAAAGGCAGCAGTGCTCAGTCAGCGCTTAGGCCTCTTCCTAGGTTATTGACTTCACGTTTATCAGTCACATGGCCTAGGTACAGCTCAGTCCTAGTCAAGGGAATGGGGCTGATCTGCAATACCAAACACAGCCACTATCAAATGGACGGCGCTGGACGGAGTTCTATGTGAGCGCCGTGGCTTCCTCAAACAGCTGATCAGTGGGGGTACCGAGAATTGAATCTCCACCAATCAGATACTGATGACCTATCTTGAGGACAGGCCATCGGTATGAAAATCCCAGAGACACCATTGATCATAAAGTGATGGCATATTCTATTCCATTCCCCTTTAAGAACATTCATGCTACACTACGACCCGTTGAGTTTCTATGTGGACAGTATTCTGGAAGAATATGAAGGCAGGAGTCTATATCTGGTCTACGAAGATATGAAAAACCCTTCGTTGGGGTCAGTCAACCCCTGTCTGGTTGCTTGCTATTCACCATTAGATGTCATTTCTTCTTCAGCTTGGCATGAGATGGACCAGTGGCACAGCTGAGTATACACATTACTACTACCCACCAGGTGCGTTAGTCCCATGAATTACAGATCCCAAACTAAACAAGCCTCAACATTACAGTAAACCAGATCACAAAAGTCGGGCTTCTTACCGGGGGTCCTGGAGGCCCAGGTAACCCTTTATTTTCCTGGGAGCAGGAGCAGGAGTTTGGAAGTGGTGGGCAGGTGGCCTCATCTCTCTGGAAAAGAAACATGTCTGTTAAATCTCTGCTGTGAAAACATGGAGAATGTCAATTTGATAAATGAATGGGACAGCACAGGAATGCCGCTATGAGAAGTGTAAAGACTAAACATTATATAGATGATGTAAGCATTGGAGACTGCAGTGCCCTTCAAACAGCTGATTAGTGGAGGTGCCGAGAGTCATACCAAGTCATACCCCACCAATCTAATATTGATGACCCATCCTAACAAAAGGCCATCAGTTTTGCAAAGTTGGATAACCCCTTTAAAGGAGTTGTGCCACTAATAATATTCTACATTTTTCAAACCAGCACCCAGGATCTAAATACTTTTGTAATTGCATGTAATTAATAATTTTGTATAGCCAGTGAGCTATTCAATAAAATGTATCAGTACAGCGCCACCTGCTGATTGTTCTTTTGCGTATTTCTTATTCACCTCACTTTGGTGGTCGCACATGCTCAGTTTAAACCTTTAACGTCATATATTGACGCTTTGGCAGTTACGAGAAAGGAACTACAGCAGAATGGACATGTCCCCTGAGAAAGGACAGACCCCCTGAGCTACCAGTTTGGAATAAATCTAGCAGCACAACTGGAGCAATGAATGGGGAGCTCTCTGGATCCATGTGAGGTACAGGGCTGGTTCTAGCTTAGTTAGAAAGGTATTGTCATGTACTATATGATGGCAATCATGGCATAACCCCTTTAATGCATGTACACTGTGACTCCACCAGCAGAATAGTGAGTGCAGCTCTGAAGTATAGGACAAAACTTAACTTTCTATGTAAAGTATAAGTATAGAATGTGGAATGTACGGTATTGAGACAAGAACAATGTAGATTAGGAAAAGGGCGCTCACCAGTGCAGGAAGTTCACAGCATTTATCTCGACTGGCCCAAGAAGATGCACAAACAATGTCAAACATCTGTAATTGGAACTAAAGACAAATACAGCATGTTAGTTATGTATGTCACATCTTCATTGCGTACATTGAAATGACTTTATACACTGAGATTCAGATAGAGATGGTGATTAAACCATTAAATTGCCAGGGGGGAATACGAAACCACTGGGACATTAAGGATGTCAATTGTATGATGTTTTAGTTACATGAAACCATTGCATTACCAAGAATAGTACCTTAAACTGGATCATCAGCGATCTACAGTAAATCACTAGATCACCAAGAAAAGACCATAAAAATCATCAGTAATCTACAGTAAACGTCAAGATTGATAGAAGTAGACCCTAAATTCAGAATCATCAGGGATCTACAGTAAAACAGTGGATCACCAAGAATAGACCATAAACACTCATCAGTGATCTACAGTAAACTACTAGATCACCAAGAATAGACCCTAAAGACTGAATCATCAGTAATCTACAGTAAACCATTAGATCACCAAGAATAGACCATAGACTATCATTAGTGATATACAGTAAACCTCTGGATTACCAAAAATAGACCCAAAATACTGACTCGTCAGCGATCTACAGTAAACTACTAGATCATCAAGAATAGACCCTAAAGACTGAATCATCAGCAAAATAGAGTAAACCACTAGATCACCAAGAATAGACCCTAAACATTGGATCATCAGTAATCTACAGTAAACCACTAGATCACCAAGAATAGACCATAGACTATCAGTGATATACAGTAAACCTCTGGATTACCAAAAATAGACCCAAAGCACTGAATCGTCAGCGATCTACAGTAAACTACTGGATCATCAAGAATAGACCCTAAAGACTGAATCATCAGCAAAATAGAGTAAACCACTAGATCACCAAGAATAGACCATAAACTATCATCAGTGATTTACAGTAAAATACTGGATTACCAAAAATAGACCCTAAACACAGAATCATCAGTGATCTACAGTAAAACGCTAGATCACCAAGAATAGACCCTAAACAATCATCAGTGATCTACAGTAAACCTCTGCATGACCAAACATAGACCCTAAACACAGAATCATTAGTGATCTACAGTAAAATGCTAGATCACCAAGAAACAATCATCAGTGATCTACAGTAAACCTCTGCATGACCAAATATAGACCCTAAAAACTGAATCATCAGTGATCTACAGTAAACCACTAAAACACCAAGAATACACCATAAATAATCATCAGCAATTTACAGTGAACCACTACATCACCAAGAATAGACCATAAATGATCATCATTGATCTACAGTAAACCACTGGATTACCAAAAATACACACTAAACACAACATCATTAATGATCTACTGTGAAACACTTGATCACAAAGAATAGAACCTAACTTCTAAAGCATTAGAGACCTACTGTAGGAGTGGATTACCAAGAATAGACTCTAAACAATTTATCATCACAGAATAGATCTACTGTAAATCACTGGATCACCACAAAGAGACCCCATACACTTTATTATTAGAACACTGGATCATCAGAGATTTACGTAAAACACCTCAGAAATCTACACTAAAACCATATGAAATTATTAAGACTGGACACTTGGCTGCTAAACTACCGGGACAACAGAGATTGGACACTGAATCACCAGAGGCTAACAGCACCCACTGTGCTACTAAAGATGGTCATCCAACCATTGTATTGCCAGGGATTGAGGCTAAAAGACAGGATCGCCTAAGAGATCAGCAAGAATGAACTCTGAATAACATGAGATTGGATCCAATTATATATTAATACTAGACCATCAAAAGATGGACCACCAACACATTTTTAAACTTAGCACTGGATCATCAGGGATGATCTTCTAGAGCTCTATGGAAGGAAAGTAAATTGTAATATTCCAGAGGAAGAAACTAAATTAATTGGTGGCCAAGGCAAAATATTGCACCAGTAACTCCCTGGGGTCTAACCACTGAACTAGATCATCTATACCACTGGAATCATCAGGGAGTAATCACTGCAATGCTGGATCACTAGAACTAGGCTCTACGTCAATGGATCACCATGGAGGAGACATTGTACCATTTGTGTTAAGATCACGGTTCTGGTCACTGTAGTGTAATCCTAAAACTGGTGTAAAAAGGATTATACAATGGTATAATGTTCTACAGATATGTTGGGTTAATTAATGCACATAAAATACGTCTACAAAAAGTAACTTCCACTCTAAATAGAGAATTTTTGACTGTGTGGGCAGTTTGGTTAACCAATAAAGTTTGTAAGCCATTCACAAAAACACAAAACTTAATTTCCACCGATGAAACAATGGAGTCCTTCAACGAACAGGCCTCATTAGGTTGATGCCGGGCTGGAATGCAGCCACATGGTTCCTTCTCCTGAATACCCTCTCATGGTGAGTGGGTTAGGGTTATTCATGTAGCAGCCATTATGTATAAGGCTCTTATTGTTTTAAGGCCGACCTTTAGGCTAATTATTTTTACTATCTCTCATGTTCGCTGTGTTTTGCGTTAACACATTAGCTATACAGCGGTCGGGCAATGGAATAATCTCATAAATGTAAATTTATTGCCTAACAGGATAACACAGACTGCAGGAATTTATTGAGTGGGTTTAGTTATGAATGGCCCATTGTCTGCAAAGGGTTCACAACGTCTATGGGCTGATAGTAAAGCAGTCACTGTCTCATACTCAGGGCACTTACCGGGGCAGAGTTGTCCCTTGGTCCTCTTGATCGAACCATTCTTCCCAGGACTTCCACGCCATCGACTGTGATATTTCCAGCTCCATTTATCGGCTTCTCGCCCACTTGTTTGCAGTCAATGACCAGTTTCGAAGTCGTCTTGGATATTACTATGTGTATCTAGAAACATAAATTACATAGTTAGCCTGTGCTGCCAGGGGAACCCAGCATTTGTGGTACAATTATACAATTTTATACTATTAACTGCACAATGTACATTATATTTAGGGAAGAGCGAATCGATTTCGGATGAAACATCCAAAGTCGATTCGCATAAAACTTTGATAGAATACTGTATGGAGTGAGCGCTCTGTACAGTATTTTAACAAAGTTTTATGCAAATCGACTTCGGATGTTTCATCCAAAGTCGATTCTCTCATCCCTAAATATATTCTATGGATTTATATTTAGAATGTAGAACATTTACACTGACCTTGTGGAAAGCTGCCATGGAAAATCTTCCTGACCTCCGGGCCTTCGAAGGTAATGGTTTGAAACTGTCCCTTATTGTCGTAATTGAAATATGTTAACGTCTTGCCATTGTCTGTACAAAAAACATGTTCATGCAGGTGTCAATCAAAACATACAAAAATAAAAAAAAATAAAAAATATGCATATACAACTAAAGTAATAAGGTCCCCCCCCGCATTTAATATGTGTCATAATTGAATATCTGTCACATGTCTTTGCAAACATTCATTATAAAGGGTACATAAACTTCCCCAACCATCTTTATGGCTTCAGTGGATTGTAAAGTAAAAAGATAAAGCAATCTTGCATATTGCCTTAGAGCAAAATCTACTATCTGGTTTTGTATTCAGCTCCTATGGAGACCAATGTGTCCCAATGGTTATAGACTACAAGCAATTCATGTTAGTAGTCTGAACCTGAAGGTTATAAAGAAGTAGAGGCGGTATAATAACACATCACTGCTGGATCAGACTACACAGGATTTGTTTGTAGTCTGTAACCATGGAGACTCATAGGTCTGCATAGAAGCTGTATAAAAAGAATAAATAAAGAAATAGTTACAAATGTCTATATACTCTATAAAGGTATTTCACACCCATATCTTCCAGGTGAACTTACTGTCAAGTATGACACCAACTAGTGGCTCATAATCTTTATTCAAGATCTCCCAGAGTGCAAATGGTTCTTTGGGGGTGTCAGGAAGAATTCGGAAAAGGAAGGAAACTGTATAATCTGAAGGAAGTCCCTCTGGATGAATAAATCTTTAAAAAGGAGAACATAGGGTTAAAGTTTTTTTTTATGCAAAATACAAAATTCACCTGTGTGTATGTATTGTATGCAGTAGGAGGGCAGGTAATGTTGGGTGAGGTGCTAATAGTAAGCACGACCCACTTGGTTATGAGGGATCACCTGACACACTTGTTTGTACCATTCCAGGCTTTATATAAAGGGTACTACAACCAATCAGATGGGAAGGTCAAGTGGATTTGCTTACAGTGATCCTCCATTGACTGCTCAGGTTGGTACTTTAAGTTTTGGTTCAGTAGGTTGGTATCCATTAGGTCATTATTTTTATGGGATCTACTATAACTCCTTTTTTTTTTTTTTAATTCTAAGAGGTCTTGGAGCAGTTCTGTCAGGTCTCTTGTGCTATCCCATTTTGAGGGCTGTATATGGCAGAGAGAAGATAAAACTGTGAGTCCTGCTTTCCCTCCCACTTAGAGAGGACGCCTGTGAGTCCTGCTTCTCCTGCCCACAAAAAAAGGAGAAAAGCCTGTAGTCCTGCTTCTCCTGCCCACAAAAAAAAAAGAAAGCCTGTGAGTCCTGTTTCCCACATCCCAAACATGTGAGTCCTCCTTCCCCCAACCATGTGCGTTCTTGATTGCACTGCTCATTTCTTAAGATGGCCATACACATTAGCAGGGGCGTAGATAAAGGCTCATGGGCCCTGGTGCAAGAGTTCAGCTTGGGCGCCGTTCCCTCAGTGCTTTGTGGCCAGTGGCAGGGAAGCACATAGCCTTCATGCTGCCCGAGACAAAAAATGAAATGCCCCCCTCCATGCCAAATTCTTGACCGAACCCCTTCCCACCAGCCAGAGGTGTAACTTGACCAGCATGCACTTTCTATAATACCGGTGTCTTCTTATGTGGCACAAGGGTCTTTGGGCCCCCTCAGGTTCCTGGGCCCGGTAGTGACTGCTACCTCTACACCCCCTATACCTACGCCCCCTGACTATTAGATAGAAGTTGGTTGATCGTTGAACAGCAGTTGAAGAAACAATCATCTGGTGAACGATCACTCTCCTTTTCCCATGTGTGGATCCAGTGAGAGTCAGGAGAGATAGCTGTTGGGTGAACGATTGTTCGGGCCCACAGCTATTGAATTATATAGTCACCTTCATAGTTCCTCAAACTAGCCATGTTCAATGAAAGCGGGAGATGGACTAAAGATCTTTTCTAGGAACATTCTTTCAAAGAAAGATCTTTTCATCCACAACAATTTTTTTTGAATGAATGATCTTTTGTCGACAATCAGATGAAAAAGATGACGGATTTCTTTCCAGATGGCCTGTCATCGGTCAGCTAAATAGATCTTTCAGTGCTAAATTTTTACCCGACATCGTTTTGGCTGAAATTCCTCCTTTTTGATTAGCTTAGACTAATGTGTATGGCCACCTTTACAGAGGGCATGTGATCCTGCTTCCTCTACTCCTCGCGAGTCCCACGTCCCCGGCATACTGATAGCCAATGACTGAGTTCCGCTTCCACATGCCCACTCATAGTTAAACTCTGTGACTCCTTCTTTCCCGATAACCACGAAGAAAGCCCGCAAGTCTTGTTTTTCCAGCCTACCCATAGAAAACGTTTGTTACTCCTGCTCCACCTTCCTACTCAAAGACATGACCAGAAATCGTGGAGAGGCGGCCCACCAGCAGTATATTTTTATTCTATGGTGCCCTCTCTTTATGTGAAAGGTTTTTTTTCAATTGGGATGACTATATAATGTCTATATTATACACCACGCCACTATCGTATTCTATGTAAATGATACAGCTGTGGAAAAGGTTGGATAAGTTTAGATTTAGGCTCAGTCTTAGTTTTAGGGAGCAGAATTTGTAAAAATACGCATAAATAGAAATCTTCATTAGACTTGTACGTACTTGGTAGGTTGCGACACCAGTGCATCCTTGTGTATTCTGTAACATGGGAAGTTATTGAAGGTTCCAGGCTCCATAGAGATCCCATCCAAGGCCGCATATTCCTTCTCCACCAAGCCAAACATTTCCATCATTTTGAACCCTAGAATAGTAAGGCTGCTATGTAAAGGGGTTGCCCATTCAATAGACAGTGCCTAATTAAGCGCTCTCCATAAGGAAATATAGTAACCCCCAAATCCTGACCTAGGCCTCTTCCCCAGTTTAAGGGGTTTTCTGGGATTTTAATTTTGATGACCTATCCTCAGGATAGGCCCTACATCCGACATCCCTACTGATCAAATGTTTGAAGAGAAGGCTGCGCTCACACAGCCCTCCCTTCTCTGTTTACCTGCTCGCCATTGACATTGCTGTGATGAGTAGGTGTAATTACAAGAAGCCCATCCCATTCACTTCTATGAGACAGCTCATTCCTATTCAAGTGTATACCACAGAGTCGTCCCATGAGGAGATATACTGTAGTACCGTCCAAGGCTTCTCCACGTAATGCTTCGGCATGCTCAGGAAAAAATGACAACTCGCCAAGTGGCTCCCCCCCACATTAACTTAATTTTACTAGGATACTCTAGTGTTACACAATTTAGGGTATATGGAAAGCTGAGTGGTAACCCCTATAATTAGTGCAATATCTGCATAGTGGTTTCACCAGTGCAGAAGATCACAACTTATAAACGCTTCAGTCTTCCATTCACTCCACTTATTAACAATGAAAGAGGTGGAAATTAAAGAAACACAGTCCCTTTTTCAGAAACAGCACTACTTATGTCTATAGGCTACTTTTCTGTATGGCAGGTAAGTCCCGTTCAAGGAAATGGAGATGACTTGCAATACCCAAGACAGCCTATACAGTTTAGTGGAGCAGTTTCTGTAGTAAACTGATCATGTTTCTATAATCTCAGACAAGCTTTCTAATAATGGGGGTTGTCTGACTTAGGAAAATTAGGAAATTATTAGGACACTCATGGCAGATAGTGGCTACAAAGAGTGTCTCTCTCTTTGGAGGGCCAGGCATGTCCATGCAATACAAGGACAGGTCATTGATTCCAAAAAGGAATATGTAATGCTCAAAGAGTCACTGTACTGGGGGTAAATAGCAAATTTGTAAATCACTTCATTTAAAAAATCTGCCCGCAACCACCTGAAAAAAGCTGTAAAGTCGTGGCCACTAGGGGTCTCACTTCCACCTAATTTGCAGCCCACAACCTGTTGTCAACCAAGATCTGTCCCTAGTAACAGAGACTCAGAAGACAGCAGAGAGGAAGTGAGGGCATGTCAGAGCTAGCTAAGCTCCTGAGCCTGATAGGAGAACTGCTTCTACACAGCTTCTGAACATCACAGGAGCGTCCTGCTATTCTGTAAATGCAATCTCTCCCTCCTTATCTGTTCCGTGATCTGCAGAGCTGAAAACAAAGATAGTGGGATGTAAGGAAAAGATGTCACAGCAGTACAGTGCTGGAATATTCCACAGAAGGGAGATGACCCCTGCTTGTGAGAGAAATGCATCTAGCTGTGCAACCGAAGAGGGCAATAATTAGGCTGATAAATACAGTAGGGGAGCCCAAAAAAAGACCTATTCCTTCACAATTATGATTGTACAAAGAAGCACAGCCATTATGCAAATTTTTTTGAAAACTCAGGTACGGTTTAATTACAATCTGGTGGCGCTGCAGGAAAAATTTTTACAGTTTATGTTTGGTTTTCCCACATCATTTGGGGTCTTCAAATTGTGCACAATAGACATAATTTATAACTAGGGAAAATGTAAAACTTAAGTTCCTGTTGTGTTACACTGATGCGTCTTACCAATGTAGGAGTAAAACTTGTCTACACTAAAGTGACTATAGAAACAAGAGAAATATCATCAAAGCCGAGAACTGGTATCACTTATCATGAGGCGTCTGTACGAGGAGAGCAGACATACCTGTCACACTGTTGCCTTGAATGTAAGCCCACGGACAAGCTGAAAAAATACAAAAGCATATAGGTGTCACCACAGCATTGACGCAGTGAGGACAATTTGTAAAGAGTTTAGCGGTTAGGTCTACTAGGAGATGTGAGGGCACATGCCATAAGAGGTCACATTTAGGTTCCTGAGGAATCTTCAGGTTCTCCAGTTGTCCAAACCAGGATGTGTAGTGAGGAAGAGCATGCTGCAGATGGAACCTACTAAGGGATTTCTAGTAGATGTTTTGGTGCTACACCAGTGTCGGACTGGGGTTCCTAGGGTCTACCAGTAAAATTTGTTCTTGGGGTCCACTGTGCAGCCACATGTAAAATACTCTCTGCTCACACAATAGCAAGCAGCAGGAAGACACTACAGGATGACTGATTATGGGGGTGCCTGATGAAAGATGACCTTCCTCTGCACCTACAAGTCATCTCAGCCACCTAATCCATCCATAATAACACAATGGGTAGTTTGTAAAATAATGTACCCAGGTTTTTATATAAACATTGTCTGGTTGAGGTGCTGTACATGCAATATATGTATGTAGTGCAGTCAATCTACTTGGCCATGTGCCACTTGTGCAAGGGGGTGGGTGACTAGGGGCCCATCCTGCTCAGGGACCCACCGGGGGGATTCACCTGTTTCCTTATGAGCGAGTTCAAGCCTGCAGTTGCAGACCAAAACACTATAACGGAAATGTGCTGGTAGACCGCATACTATAGCAAAACCGCTTATTGTTTTTTTTTTTTTATGGGACTTTATAATGATGTGAAAAAAAGAGGGAGTGAGAAAACATAAGAAGTTGGCACTCACTTGCTTTTGCTGTCTCGCAGACAAAAGTGATCAATTCATCTTCTATTTTCTTGAAGGCATCAAAGTTGTCGACAAAGAACACGTGTCTCTCGCTGGGCTTGCTGCCAATGTTCACTAACTCTGCATAGTCTGCATCAGCCACTCCGATCGCAAAAAATGCTAAAAGCCTGGGAGGAGGAGAGGACACAGGAGTTTAGTCATTCATCCTCCTTCAAGTGCGAGTTCAAATCCACGGGTTACAAATGAATATATGACACGATCAAAGCCAGAGATTGTTGATGAAAGGTGCGGTAGGGACTGAGGACCACACGGTTTATTGTAGAAGCCAGACTTAACAATAACATTCACTTAAAGTGAACCTGCCACTTAAATGGGTTGTCTGCTTTTTTCTATTGATGATCATCATCATCATGATAGGTCATCAATATCAGATTCGTCGGGGATGTGGGGGGTTCAACTCCTGGCAACCCCACCGATCAGCTTTTTGAAGAGAAAGCAATGCTCGTATGAGTGCAGCCTTTTCTTCATTGTTTACCTGCTCGCCGTTGCAACCACAGCAGTGAGCAGTGTAATTAAGACTATGACGTCCCCATTCACTTTAATTGTGGCGGCTCCTGTTTGTTCAAATGAATAGGATGGAGCTATCCCATAGAAGTGAGTGGGGACGACATAATTGTAATTACACTGCTCGCTGCTGCAGTTGCGGCAGCGAGTAGGTAAACAGAGAAGAGAAGGCAGCGCTCGTACGAACGCTGTTTTCTCTTCAAACAGCTAACCAGCGGGGGTGCCGAGAGTTGGCCCCTGCTGAACTGATATTGATGACCTATCCAGACGATAGGTCATCAATAGAAATACAGTAGACAAACACCTTTAAGTTTTCTGAGGCCCCATGCACACAACCATATATGTTTTGCAGATCTGCAAAATGTATGGATGTTGTCCATCTGCGGGGTGTATTTTTTTGCAATCTCACTGTTTTCAATGGGTCCATGGTCTGCAGTTTGCGGAATGGACATACAGATGCAGAGAGCACACAGATGATCCGTGTGCTTTCTGTATCTGTATTCACGTTCTGCAAAACGTTAGACCATGGCCTATACTTGTCCCCAAAATGAGGACTGTGGAACCATTGAAGCAATGGGTCCACAGAAAATGCGGATGCAACACGGGCCACGTCTGTATTTTGCAAATCATCTAGATACAGTCCACAGAACGGATTCAGTTGCGTGCATAGGGCCTTAATCGCTGGGTACGTGGATGAGAAAGTGTTTGGTTTTGTTGTTTTGCATTGCCAAGGTCCAACATGGGACCACCCATCATCTGTGTGTAACTTGGGGAAGAATTGGATGTCTAGGGCAATAAAACTGAACGTTTCTTTGCAGCAAAGAAATAAAATGAAAGGTAACCCAGACCAGCTGTATAAACGTTCTCTTAAAGTTATGTTATGAGGAGACGCAAGTCAAGATGAAAATTAACCAGTCCAATTATGACTTAAGGTACCGAGTCCTGACATCTCCAAGCTGTGAGGACCTAAAGCAAAGAGTGTACAGACCATAGACTCATGCAATGTAGAAGGGAGGCCCAGATTGGTTTGGCTTCAGTTCCATAGAAGAGAAGAGAGCTGGTTCTGGGTTTTCCACCTAGGATGAGGGCTTCTCAACACATTTCCATGATGCCTAGGCCAAGACCCAACTACCTTGCTAAAAAAAAAAAAGCAGCTCTCCAGATCCTCTCCATCTGTTAGCAAAGCCAATGAAACAATCTGGGCTGGGCCCCATCTCTCCAAGGACCCCAAAGCAGTGGCTTTTATAAGTAAATCCATGCCAATTTCCATTTATCCCCCATTTGTTGTGATTGTTAGGGGCCCCTCTCTACTTTATGACTATTGCCCAATCTCGGACTGTTATGATGGCCACAGACATCATATATCTAGATAACAGTCCGACCATC
>ONZH01015616.1:0-91238 GCA_900303285.1 Rhinella marina | reverse complement strand
GCCACATTTCACAGGCTATGATGATATAACATGTTCTGACAGTGGAAGAGGTTTTAATAACTTTTTGTATTTTAACTTCAGTATAACTGGTGCTGAAATCCAGGTGAAGATCTCAAGAACCTGTACTGGTGTAGTAGGTGTAGCTACACATATCTATACATGTCTTTCTTTCATGCTGGACATTATTTTAAATGCTTTACAAAGCCTTGATTTTAGAACAAGTAAAAAAAACACAAACAAAACAGACATATATACAGTACAGACCAAAAGTTTGGACACACCTTCTCATTCAAAGAGTTTTCTGTATTTCTATGACTATGAAAATTGTAGATTCACACTGAAGGCATCAAAACTATGAATTAACACATGTGGAATTATATACTTAACAAAAAAGTGTGAAACAATTGAAAATATGTCTTATATTCTAGGTTCTTCAAAGTAGCCACCTTTTGCTTTGATTACTGCTTTGCACACTCTTGGCATTCTCTTGATGAGCTTCTAGAGGTAGTCACCTGGAGTTGAAGGAGTTCCCAGAGATGCTTAGCACTCTTTTTGCCTTCACTCTGCGGTCCAGCTCACCCCAAACCATCTCGATTGGGTTCAGGTCTGGTGAATGTGGAGGCCAGGTCATCTGGCATAGCACCCCATCACTCAAATCAAATAGCCCTTACACAGCCTGGAGGTGTGTTTGGTGTCATTGTCCTGTTGATAAATAAATGATGGTCCAACTAAACGCAAACCGGATGGAATAGCATGTCGCTGCAAGATGCTGTGGTAGCCATGCTGGTTCAGTATGCCTTCAATTTTGAATAAATCCCCAACAGTGTCACCAGCAAAGCACCCCCACACCATCACACCTCCTCCTCCCTGCTTCACGGTGGGAACCAGGCATGTAGAATCCATCCGTTCACCTTTTCTGCGTCGCACAAAGACATGGTGGTTGGAACCAAAGATCTCAAATTTGGACTCATCAGACCAAAGCACAGATTTCTACTGGTCTATTGTCCATTCCTTTTGTTCTTTAGCCCAAACAAGTCTCTTCTGATTGTTGCCTGTCCTTAGCAGTTGTTTCCTAGCAGCTATTTTACCATGAAGACCTGCTGCACACAATCTCCTCTTAACAGTTATTGTAGAGATGTGCCTGCTGCTAGAACTCTGTGTGGCATTGACCTGGTCTCTAATCTGAGCTGCTGTTAACCTGCGATTTCTGAGGCTGGTGACTCGGATGAACTTATCCTCCGCAGCAGAGGTGACTCTTGGTCTTCCTTTCCTGGGGTGGTCCTCATGTGAGCCAGGTAATTTGTAGCGCTTGATGGTTTTTGCGACTGCACTTTGGGACACTTTCAAAGTTTTCCCAATTTTTCAGACTGACTGACCTTCATTTCTTAAAGTAATGATGGCCACTTGTTTTTTTGTTGATGTCTTTACTTAGCTGATTTTTTCTTGCCATAATACAAATTCTAACAGTCTATTCAGTAGGACTATCAGCTGTGTATCCACCTGACTTCTGCCCAACACAACTCATGGCCCCAACCCCATTTCTAAGGCAAGAAATCCCACTTATTAAAACTGACAGGGCACACCTGTGAAGTGAAAACCATTTCAGGTGACTACCTCTTGAAGCTCATCAAGAGAATGCCAAGAGTGTGCAAAGCAGTAATCAAAGCAAAAAGTGGCCACTTTGAAGAACCTAGAATATAAGACATATTTACAGTTGTTAATTCATAGTTTTGATGCCTTCAGTGTGAATCTACAATTTTCATAGTCATGAAAATACAGAAAACTCTTTGAATGAGAAGGTGTGTCCAAACTTCTGGTCTGTACTATATATATATATATATATATATATATATATATATATACACATACGGTATATATACTATATAGAGGAATTTATCGTCCCCATGCCAGTTTTCTGATGTAAAAAAAAAGTCGCAAATACTGGGAGAGATGTATCAAATTGGTGTAAAGTAGAACTAGCTTAGTTGCCCATAGCAACCAATCAGATTCCACCTCTCATTTTTCACAGCTCCTTTGGAAAATGAAATGTAGAATGTGATTGGTTGCTTTCTACTTTACACTAGTTTGATAAATCTGCTCCACTGTGTTTGTAACTTTTTTTTTTTAAATAACATTGCACCTAAATCTAGGAGCAAGTGTTGTTTTTAAAATCGCCCTCGCCACATTCTGAGAGGGGATTGTGGTGAGGGCATGGAGGGAGCGGGAGCAGCAAGCCCAGCATATTTATCTTCTCTTGCGTCAGTTTTCTGGCATAAGAAAAGTCTGAAATCCACGGCAGCTCAGAGTTGACATAGATTTTCAGTCTAGGCTCTGAACCCGGACAACCCCTTTAAACTGGCCCTGTTTGTAGTCAGGTCCAAATTGATGGAAAGCAGGGCCAACACAAGTTGGCGGGGCCAGTAATACCATATTGTGGCATATTATACCAAATACCACAGTCCATCAAAAAATACAGCACAAAATACATTTTCAAACACTTCCACTGGCCGGCTGTGAGGAGGGCTCAGGTGGCCACCTGGGTATCGGCCCACTCGGAAATTTCCTTGTAAGGTCTATGGCCAATCCACCCCTGGGTACAGGACATTGTGAGTGTGCAGCCAGGGCAGGCTGTATCATGCAGCTGCCTGACAGCCATCCCAGCCTACTGCAGTATAGCATACATGCTATAGTACAGGAGGCTAGCAGAGGAAGGAGTGGGCAGAGGCTGGGATGGCTGCCTGGCAGCTGCATGCCGAGGGCTATTACTCACTCCTTCCTCTGTCAGCCTCCTGTACTACTATATCATGTAGTACATGGCAGCTTCCCCTCTCTGTCCCGCTGTTCCGCTATGTACTAGTGCTTATTTTGGCACACTTACATATTCACACATACAATGCCAAGATAGTCCTGGGCTGGCATCAGGTTCGTGCATATATAAGTGTGCCATAATAAGCACTAGTACATGGAGGAACAGTGGGCAGAGTGGGCAGGCTGCCATGTACTGCATGATATAGTACAGGAGGCTGACAGAGGAAGGAGTGGGCAGAGGTTGGGATGAAAATTCAAATCACTCCCTTTCCCAATTTTTTATATAAAGATAAACATTAGAAAAAAAAGGTATTGTTGTATCCGAACATGTCTAGACTAGACATGTCTATTGAAATATAAATTTTTTTTTTCCTGCACGTTATACGCCATGACTGAAAACAATAAAAACACAAAAAATGGAATAACAGTGATCAAAAATGGTACCAATAAAAACTACACTTCCTTCACCACAAAAGCACTCACAGAGCTCTCTAGATAGAAATATCTTGACTAGCCGCATTTGCAGGGCGTTTCAGAGGAGTAGGGCTAAAAGATTTTATTATCAAGGGTCTGACAACAGTATTATACATGTAGTCACTGTATATATGGTGACTTGACATACAGTATATACATATAGGAAGGAGGCAGTGGCTGCCTGGCCTGGTCTGAGAGAGCGATCTTGACTAGCCACATGAGTGGGGTTTGCATGGAAGGAGAGAGTTGTGAATTGTGTACAAAAATTTGCTGTACGACCCAGTCAGTTCTAGCTACGCCCCTGGTTTACATGTAATTTTAGTCCATTTTGTGTCACACTAGCGATAAACTTTTCCGGCAGGCTGTTCCTCTACTGGATGTTTATCACATGCGACATAGCCGAAGCACCACTAGGCCCCATTGATTATTATAGGACTGGCGAAAGGGTAATTGTACGCATGATACCCAGATGATGTCACACAGCACACTGATATATTGTATATATTATATATAGTGTAATAGTTGCATATATAGTCTATAGACACAGACCAAATAGGTAACAGAAATATGACATAGACTGTCAATGTAAATGGTGCCTCCAGTTCCTCATTAATGGTACAGTGTCCTATTAATACTTATATTGAGCCAAACAGTGCTCCAGGTGCCCCATGCAGTAATACAGAGCTCATGGATGGCTGATGTGGCGCAATTTAGGTACCCTGATACCTGTTAGTCGATGGTTTATGCTTTATGTGTTATAATTCTAACCAGAAAATATCCAAATTCCTATGTGTGCCCCTGAGCATGTATGGTAGTAGATGTGCTTATTTAATATAAGGATAGTGCATTTCAGAGGAGTATATAATAGCATATCACTCATCAAACCAGTCTTTGACTTCATTTACATCAGAATTGTTGTTGTAAAATGTTATCCATGTGGTCCATGACCAAAGATCACGAAAGTCCAGAAAATCTACAGTGGAATCAGAATGAGTTATCATTTTGTGGACACAAGACCAAGCTTTCAGATGGTTCACGATCATGCTTCTCTCTCAACTTCTCTTGTAAATGGAATTTTCATTGATTAATGAGATAATTATCTTATGTCCCAAAAAATAGAAAATGCATATAAGCAGTGTTTCTATTATCACAAGTGACATTCGTCCTCCTTAACAGTAGAACCTCATTAGCTATCCTATTTCTCATCTCAAATGTCATCATTCCAATATCTCACCATGGCACCATCATAGATCCTTGCTGTTGATGACATTATATGAAATCTATCTCTAATTTCTTTTCTTTGCCGTGAAGTGTGAGAAAAACAGTTCATCTTGACATTTTAGTCAGATACGAGTTTTCGCATTACTCTAATGCTGCATTTTACTTTGACTATAAAATATATCTATTTTTAAAGCACAAATGCAAGTTGCTATAAGGCACAGCTGTGCTTTTCGAGCTACGTGTCCTCGGCTGCCTAACTACTTTCTGATGAGGAAATTAGACTCGTACAGTTTAAGCCATTAAATATCATTTAGACGTAGAATTAGTAAACCTGTAAATGTAATTAGGCAGCTTCATCAGTTTATGTAACAGTGCTGACTACATGACTAGTTCATCAATGCTTCAGAATGGCTAAAAGGGTCATTTTACAGTAAAATATCATTTTTTTATGCACTAATTTAGCAGATTGGTTTCCATCCTGAATACTTCCCTATTGTAACAGGCAGTGGCTGTGGAACCACTGCTCCAACTAGCTGGTTTGACTTTGGGCTAGACCTAAGGGCATTATCCTGGTGGTACCCTGGCTTTCACCTTTTAACTCCTATACAGGGATCTGGTCTTCTATGCATGGGTGCCACCAGGCTGCTTCCTCTTAAAATAGTCCTTGTGTAGTTGGCAGCTGACACACAGAGGTCAGTGACAACAGTGCAAATCAACGAGGAGTCTGGCAATACTTGTAGTCAAAAAACAGACAGAGGTCAGGGCAGGCAGGGTTCATGCATATCTGTAAAACAAGTCCAAGGTCAGGAAAGGCAGCTAAGGGTCAATACAGTAAACAGGCAGTAGTCAGGACAGGCAGAGGAGGGTCAGAGTTGGTTAACGGGCAGAGTTTGGCACACAGATAGACAAACAGAGTAGCACACCTTCACTAGAACTAGCAAGCTAGAAAACCTAAAGCTCAGATACCTTCTTCCAGTGGGATTCCAGCAGATATGTGCGTGCTTGCATACAATAGGAGAAAGAACCAGTCTATGAGCAATCCCGCTGTCACGGTCACCAGAGAGGACGGCGTCTTTGTCTATAGTGTGCGAGCACAGCCACCACTGGTGGATTGCAGGGTGGTCATAACTAGTGTTGAGCCAATCGAAGCATCTGAAGAGGAATGCGTTCCGAAGTTTAGGAAAAATTTAATGTGACATAAAGTTGAATTTACTTGCAATTTGTGGTAACCAATAATTTTTCCTAAAATTGCGGCTAGAGTTGTCTTGGAAAGACAACATGCTCGCGTGACATAGCTTTACACAACATCATCACTCTGGGAGCCCGCAATGACATCATAACGCTCAGTGCAGGCCCTTCAGCAGGACTTTTCCACTCAAGAGAGGAGCAGGCTGTCTCTGTGCAAGCCGAGGTGGATGAAGTGAGTGCATTTTTTAAAACCAAAAAGGCCATATTGCACTAGCGTATTACCGTTTTTAACGCACTTCTGTCTAAGCGGCCAACAAAAATGGTTGCATTGATTGATAGGCTGAATAGGGTTTGAACATAGCAATTTGTGATAAATTAATTTGTAACAGATCAAATTACTTATCAAACTTCGGTGAAGCTGTTGAATCTAATTTTTCAAAACTTCACTCATCTCTGTTGGTATCCCCTGAAAACGAGCAGTGTATAATGTGATGAAAAAATGAATCAAGCCAGCATAGGAGGCAATATGGATAATAACAATACATTAGTAACTGCCTTGTATTAACTTTCTGTACATGATAAATCCATTTGTCAAAGAGAGATAACCCCTTTAAGACAGTACCTATAAAATTCCAGCCAATGTATATTAAACAGTCGCATAATTTGTGGTATAAAAACACATATACTGTACATCGTGTAAAACCACAGAACCAATTTAAGTATAAGCTTTCCCTGTTGAGTATGCTATAATGGATCACATTTACATAATAAAATAAAAAATATGATTGCTTTACTGAACAAAATTAAATATTCTGCCTCAAATGTAATTCATTAAAAGTTGTCAATATTAGTTATGCATTTTTAAGCATTTAAAGCCATCTGGAAGAGGGTAGAATTTACATGATAGTAATTTTCACTACCCATCTGCAGGACCAATATGGGATCATCATATAGTAATGCTAGTGATGCCAGTATAACAATGCCAAATAAGCCAGATGCTATTTCAAGGAATTTATCTTCCACATTCTGACATCTGGATTTTGGAACTGTCATTCATAATGGAAGAGAAGAGTTGGAAGGAGATTGTAATATACCACGCCACTAATCTATCTCACCGAGCAATTTGCCTCCTGTTAAAATGTGCAGATACAATAAAGAGACATTAAGCCGGTATATCTAAGCCAAGATCTAGTCCACTGTGTTCTCGACAAATGAAGCAGGCAGTTTTAGTATCATGGTATATCACAGAAACACGTATTATTTTTTGGAAATGTTCTGCTGTATTAAATGATATAAAATCTGCCTATTTTTGAAGGGTACCATTCATTGTTTCTACCTTGCAGGCATGTTGGTGAGCAGATGACCTAGTATCTCCATTTGATATTGATACTTAACTACATGATTCTACATACAGTTCCAAGGTATTCACTCCTCACTGAAAATAGCACACTGCGGAGAAGGTTATTTTTAAACCTCTGTGAAGTCTAACTTGAAGTTCTGCATGAAGCTATCATTGCTAGGGTCAAGCAGAAGACTGAAGACTACATATACCCTGGAAAAAGTAACATATGGAATAACGTGGGCTATGCTGCAGCCACTGGATGAGGAGTACTGTACTTTTGTGTGTGGATTATTGAGGGGAATTTAGTAAGAAAGGCATTTCTTATTCCAGACTTAAAGGGGTTGTCCAAGTTATGGAAAAAAAATATAGCACTGTAAATCTGATGGGCAGCAATATATAACTAAGCTCAGCAAGTTTTAGGCAAAAAAAAAAAAATCTATATTTCCTCATTTACCTGGTTCTCTTCTGGCCTTTGTTTACATGCAGTAATAACAATCTCTGCCCCTCCCCCCTCCCCCCTTCTCTGCAAAGGCAGTGAATATAAGTGCTGTGAGCACATGTCTGCCTGCTGGGATACTCAGCAGCATGTTGTTTGTGTAGGACTACAAATCCCAGCTGTACAATGACACTGCTGATACACACAGGAAATTCTCCCTACCTGTTCTTGTACAATTCAATTCCTCTATAGCTCCTTGCCCAGCATTTGTCTCCTCTCACTGCTGCAGCTACTATTTGTTGTAAAGCCTTGAGCCCTCAGTGTGTTCTGGCTGAAGGGGTTAATGTTTTATCTGAAGGAATCCAGGGAGAGCAGATAGCAGGAGCCCAGCAAAGAAAGGGGGCGTGGCCAGTGACGTCTCCTGTACAAACTGTTATCTGAACTCTGAGGCTTGGGCACGAAACATCACAGACCAGGGAGATAAGCTGACATCACAGGTCATGTGACCTTCAGTCAACTCTGAGAAACCAGCAGCTTTAGAAACACAAAGTATATGGGAAAGTTGTTATACCTGACAAGTTAGAAACATATAAAGAACAAAAAAATAACTCGGACAACCCCTTTAAAAAAAGAATAGTATTTTTATTTATTTTATGCACTTATATAGCAATACTATATTCCCCAGTGCTTTACAGACTTTAGCATCAATCTGTCCCCAATGGGGCTCACAGTCTAAGTTCCCTATCGATATGTCTTTGGAGTGTGGGAGAAAACCAGAGTACCCGGAGAAAACTCGTGCAACCACAAGGAGAAGATACAAACCCCATGCAGATGTTGTCCATGGACTGTTTTGAACATAGGACAGGTGCAAGGCACCAGTGCTAACCACTGAGCCAATTAAGATCTGCCAAAATTGTGAAAGAGATTTACTGGGGTTTTGATATTGATGGTCAATCCTCAGGATAGATCATCAATATCCGATTGTGGGGATCTGACTCCCGGAACTCCTACCAATCAGCTGTTTGAAGAGGCCGCGGTACTCAGGTGAGTGCCATGGCCTCTTCCTAGGCCAGTGATGTCACGCTCACTGGTCACATGGCCTAGGCGCAACTCAGTCCCATTCAAGTGAATAGGTCTTTGCTGCACTACCAAGCATAGCTGCTATGCAAAGTATGGCTTTGTGCTTGGAAAGCTATGAGGAAGCAGCAGCTCTCATCGGTGTGCCACGGCCTCTTCAATATCTGATCAGTGGAAGGCCAACTCCTGGCAACACCCTTCCCCCATGAGATATTGGTGACCTATCTTGAGAATAGACCATCAAAATCAAAATCCCAATCTTTAAAGATGCATGCCTCTTAATAATTTTGGCATATGTTGGGAGATCTGCGAATCAGAAAATAAATTCTATGCCAGCAAGAAGCTAGTGTGGACATCTGGTTTAACGTACGGTAGGTTTCTAGTGCAGATATTGTTAAATGTGACATATCAGATATGCACACACCTACCTCTACTGCCTATACCTCACCAGAAAAGTGTCCAGAATAGGGAAAGGGGGCGAGGGAGTTGCGGATTTTTGCACAAAATGGGACTTACACCAACATTTGTGACTTTTTCAACACCGGTTTTGATAGACAATTTAATAAATTTCCTCCATCATGTTTTATGAGGTATTCTAAAATACAAAATCATAGAAGGTGCTGTTGTGTCACCTGACATCCGCTATCACTATGAGGAATATGGCGAACACAGAAGCCAGGAAAAGTTAGTAAGTAAAAGGCGATGTAGAAACGTGCGGCTCCTTTGCTCTACATCCTCTGCTGTAACGCGCCAAGTGACTTATTGCCATATGCCCCATCTGTAAACATCGTCTGGAAAGGCCAAGTCCCAAGTAGTTTTATTATTCAAGTTTATGTATTTAACTGCAGTGCAAAACTCATTTCTTTGTCCTGGGGTGCAGGGGTTCACATAAAATATGACTCCTTTATTCCACCCATGAACACAGAACAAGAGCTGGAATAATAAGCCTTACTGTTCTCCACACTTATATTTAAATTATGCCCGTGCCCAGTGAGTTTACACGTCTATGAAATGTTAAGAAAGGTCAAGGAAATATTGTATTGACTGCGGCTGCGGATCTCATTGGTGTGCTGCGAATTGAATACATTTTGTACAATAACAACATATTTTTTACTTTCAGTGCTGAGTTCAAACCAAGTATCAGCGGAACAACAATATTTGAATTCTTCTCATTTCTCAGCCGCCCTGCTGTTTCACAGCTGAGGCCTATTTGTAATGTTCCAAGAAAGCTTTATTGTTCACAATTCTGCTCTTCTCTACCGTTATCAGAAAAATAGCAAAGGTCTTAAAGGGACATTAGGCATAAGGAATGATACATTTGAATAGGCCTACATACCGATAACTTCTAGGAGAATTATTCCATTTTTCATTGTAACACTTAACTCAATTTATTCTGAATATGCCAAGGTTTACTTCATTGACACCAAGAGTTTGTATGTTAAAGGGCCTTGAAGAGGACTTAAAGGCTATGGATACCTTAGGGTCAGCGGTATTTGTCCAGTCGATTCTTGGCATAGTTTCTGAGTTGCGGCCGGATCTCCCCCAGTCCCCATAATAGTTAATGGGGCCAGATGGCATTCCAATGCTATATACAGAGAGATCTGGCAGGCTGGTATCCTGTAGGTACAACCTGCTGGATATGGGAAATGCTACTGTGAAACTAGCCTTAAGGGCCTTTTAAATGGGCCGATAATCTTAAAGATTGTCTGGCGGTGAAAATGTACCGCCAATTACCCGATGAATGAGCAAAATGCTTGTTCATCGGGTAATCCGATTGTTAAACAAGAACAAAAATCGTTGTTTTCCGGCAGCAGATCGTGCTGTGTAATCATGATCTGCTTTTGGCAAACAACTGGTTAGCATGGGGAAGAACAATGGCATTAGCGATCACTCTTCCCTATTCTCTGGAGGAGCCCCACCAATGAGCAGCAGATTGTCGGGAAGGAATGCAAAAATGGCCCGAGGGTCACTAAAAGGGGTTTAGATGGAAACCCATCTGTCCTGTGTGGGGGGCCTGGTTTGATCCTCGCTATGGGGCGCTTACATCTCTATGTACGCCACTGCCGCATGTGTTACAAAAATAAAGAACAATTGAAAAAATTATTTTTAGTCCAAAATAAGTAAAATGCAATCTAGAAAATGTTCTGAAGGTGTCCATAGCCTATAAAAAAGTTTTTTGGTTTAGAAAACTTAAACATATTGGGAGATTTTGAGGGAGATCTTCTGCTGAAGGTCCTCCTCTATTAGCCAGGGCACAATATCCATTATATTGATCCATTGGTTTCAATGTGGAGTTTGTATCACTTCCATTCCCCTTTGGTGGAAGTGCAGTGAAATTAAGTACTTGCTGCCAGGAATCCACATTGATTACAGTTGAGGGCAGGGCGTACAGGTGCGGAATACTCTGTTATCAGATTATTGTCAAAGGACCTTTCTAAAGCTGGCCAAAGACATGAGACTTTCATCTGCAGATCCATCTTAAGCCCTTCCCGACTGCCCACCAAATTTTGGTTGGGAGTCAGGTATTTAAATATGGGGCACACTCACCTTTAAACAACAGACACCAGGGGCTAATGTATGCGATCAACTATAATGTTGATCGCACACATTTAAGCCCTCAGATGCCTTGGTCAAATGTGACCACAACATTTGGGAGCTCAAAAATCTAAGTCTATGAATTTAAAAGGAACATAAAAAACAGTGGAAAATGTCATAAATAACCAAAAACTGATTTCAGGTAGCTGCAAAACAACATTTTAGCAACAGTGTTATAGCCACAATAGTTCCACCTCCTGCAGTTCCACTGAATCGAACTTGAATAAACCTTATGGAGATATAAATTCAGCTAAAATATGTCCACGCTATAGCCTGAAACTTGCCTTATACAGCATTCTGGAATGAGTAATAAGGGAACAGCAGTTATTACCTGACTCTTGAAGATAGCGATACACCAAGAAATTCACCTCGTCACTGGTTATGCTCATCTTAGCCCCACCTCAGAATGATGAGGTCTACAGGAAGTGAAATTCCCGCTCTGAAAAAGCAAGAACAATAAAAATGCTATAACTCAATGCCAATTAAATGAGTTTTCCTCATTCTTATGCATAAACAAACACATAACCTAAAAACCACCCCTGTTGTCAATTCAGAATAGAAATGTAGGATTTTGACATTCTTTTGTTGGACTCATGTAAGGATCAGTTGCCAAAACATATTTTTGGTTAATAGTAAAGAGGAGCATATTGCTTCTAAAATTCCAGCCAAATCCGAATCTTTTCACTTTCGATTCTTTGCGATTCTGTTTGGATGAATCTTTGAAAATGGCCATTTGAGTATTTGGGAGGAAAACACCACACCGAACAACGGAGGGAAAGGGGTTGAGGGAATAAGGCCTGGAAACTAGGGAATGAAGATGGACACCTCCTGATAAAACCCTAATCAAAGTCCTGACTACTACCAGTATAAACATACCCCAGAGGTAAGTGAGTTCATACACAGGAATACCTATCTAACCCTATAGGACCCTGGTACTAATGTCAGGACTGAGACAACCTGCTCCTCCAAAAGGTAGGATGACCAAGAGTCTCCCTCAGGCCTAATACAACCCAAACAAAATACTAAAGGGAAAGAAAACACAACTTCAAAGAATCTATGGCAGCACCAGGAACTCAGCCGAGATCCACACACCAGCTATCCACAAGTCTAATAGAAGCTATAAATCGCGCAGCATTGTGGGGGAAACAACTTTAAATAGGGAGCGTGAAATGACCACAATAGCAACACCTGGGGGTTAAGGGTGTGGCAAGCACCAGATACCAAACAGATGCCTACTAATTCACAAGGTAAAGATGTAAGATCAAACCATGTGTTTCCAGTCTCACAGATCTACTGCCACTCACTTTCGCAGGGACGTCCGTATGTCTCGGCATGTCCGTGACATTGAGAGGTCAGGTGACAGAGAAGAAGGCATCTGCCACCAAAAAGGGCAAATTTGTGAATAGCGCAGCGTGTTAATAAAGGTTGTTTGTTACCACTGGCTACAAAGCGTTTACCCATGAACATATACGTCACTGTTACGTGTCATTACTAATACTGTCTTGGCTTTAAAGAGCTTGAAAGGGGTTGGATACATTCCTATGAGACCTCAGAGTGTAATACAATTTTTCAGGGCAAGCTGAGTACTTTCGATTTTGGTAGAATGTTTTCACAAATCAAATCTGCCGCTGCACTTTGCTGAAATGTATTAAGACTTTTATAAGTGCTCTGCTCACGTAGCACTTTTACACTACATTTGGCATATACAATATGCTGAGGCAGTTCCCAGCTCATATGTCAAAACTCTCCATATTGCCCTTTTTGCCCAACAGATGCCAGAAATGCCATTTTGCCTTCTGCCAAGTTGGTGCACATCACCATACCTTTTTTGAACTGCACAGGAAAGCATAGTCTACTGCTTTTTCCTATACACCAGCATAGTTTTTTAAAGAATGGAAGTCTATGGGTGAGGTATGCCACTGCCTATACAGTGGCACACTTTGGAGTCCTCTGTCAGAGGTACACCTCAGGACAGAACGCCAATCAGTAACGTAGCTAATGGGCTCTAGTGCATGAGTTCAGCTTGGGGCCCCTTCCCTCAGTGCTTTGTGGCCTAGGGGAAGGGAAGTACATAGCCTTCATGCTGCCTGAGGCAAAAATTGAAACGGAAACCCCACATGCCAAATTCTTGACCTAACCCCTTCCCTCAAGGCAGAGGTGTAACTTGACCAGCATACACGTTCTATAATACTGGTATCTTCTTATATGGCACACGGGTCTTTAGGCCCCCTCAGGCTCTTGGGCCCGATAGCGATTGCTACCTCTGCACCCCCTATAGCTATGCCCCTGATGCCAACATATACCTGAAGCCTCAAATGTGATACAAACTGAGCCTAACCTTAGAAAATTAACATTTTTCCCAAATAATTTTATTTTTATTTGGTACTTAATGGTATAGGGGTATAAGGATAACACATTATTGAGGAGATTTCTTGGAACTGGTGCATAGCAAAAGTGGAGGAGTTAGCCATTATGATATTCCATAGGTCTTTTGAAACAGAAAAGCTGGAAAGTTGAAAGTTGGTTGTTATGGACAACTTCTCTCTTTTTTTTCCTTTGCACTTGTTTTGAGATAAAGCTCACATTTCCTTCCACATTTCCGTGGATTGCAGAGTTGTACATTTTTGACTTGGTCATCTGACATCAACTAACATGACATAGTGCTTGATA
This sequence comes from Rhinella marina, assembly GCA_900303285.1. Lineage (NCBI taxonomy): Eukaryota > Metazoa > Chordata > Amphibia > Anura > Bufonidae > Rhinella > Rhinella marina. The sequence continues at coordinate 77,427 of ONZH01015616.1, read as the reverse complement.
TTTCTGATGATATCCTGTATACCCTATTTGTTTGCATGGGGTGCCTCACAGGGGATGTCGAAGGAGGTTCAGGCCATATTACTTTGAATGTGAACATACATGTCAAAATGCAAGACAGATGCGTACAGCAGTAGAGGTCATTATAGCAAGAAGGTTCTCTACTGTTGGCAAGAAGCCTCTATCCTGCAGGCCTCCTTTATCATCAAAAGGCTGAAATGAAATCTGACTATTATATTAAAATTCCTGAGTCTCCTAGCAGCATTCCTATGTAATTGTGACAGTTACCGAATATTACTCCTAAATATTCCATCTATTCCACTTCTCCTGTTCTTGCAGCTGTCTGCTTTATCATCTAAGAGTGAGCACATTGTTATATTTAAATACTTCATTTCATTCATTTCCCCAGAGGGAATGGAATTAATACATAAAGTGAATTAATTTCTGATGGAACATTTGACAATACAATGCAAAGCTTTTAATCAGTTAATAACAGGTAAAAAACCCAAAAAACATAAAAGTGTTTTTTATGATATTAAACTGGAGTTATGCTCATTATGGAGCCCAGCAATGACTAAGGCTTTTCAAATAGGCTATAATAGACAAAAACATCAATAGATTAACAGTGAGCGAATGTCTACAGTCTCCATGGAGAAGTATATTACAGCTGTTACAGCAACCAGATATGTTCACCGCTGATAAATAGGACAAAACAACTTGAAGAAAAATGTTTCCGCTGATATCTCAAAAGACCCGTATTACAACTTTGTCTTTAAAGCAGACCACTCACCACTCAGGAGAAACAATTTTCTCACCATACATTAACCATAGCTTATTCATACTAGATGGTTAAATAATATAAAGGGTTATCAGATTTTGACAAACCCTTTTTTTAGTAGGAGGATTCAGTTTACCTGCAGCACCTCCACAGGCAAAGATAAGTATTACACAGTTAATGAACTATATGTGTGTGTCATGGGTGTGCTGGGAGGTGCTGATTGTAGCCACTCTGATTAATAGATGGAGGATCTGAATCAATGATTTCCTCTGTTTACTCTGAATTGTGTAAAAAGACAATCTGAAAATTGTTTTTCCAAATCAGGCAACCCCTTTAATAGAATGCAGACATTTGGTCCATGAATTATTCACAAGTCTTGCATTTTAGTTTTTAAATAGAAATAAAAGCCAACAAAACTTGCTAATTATTGGGTTGTATTGTTTGCTAAGAAGTAGACCAAGAGTGTATCTTCTAGTCACCCACCACTAAAATAAGAATGTCTTGGTGGGTACGTATATCTTCATATCTGCGGTAAACAGAAGAGCCCTGGAGAGGGTACTCCATGCTGGAATTGTACTTTTAAATGTAGACATTTTATGTTTTAGACCATTAGACCAGGGGCGTAGCTAAAGGCTCATGGGCCCTGGTGCAAGAGTTCAGCTTGGGCCCCCTTTTCCTCAGTACTTTGTGTGTCTTCTTATTCGGCACAAGGGTCTTTGGGCCCCCTAAGGCTCCTGGGCCCGGTAGTGACTGCTACCTCTGCACCCTCTTACAGTAACTGATGTACATGAGCCATAAACTAACCATATATAAAGCATACAGTAAAAGGGAACCATATATCTAAAAAATACTTCCTATACTATTCTTTTTAAGAATTGGTATTTATTATTCTTTGTTCACTCATTCAGTGCTGTAGTCTCACATCTTGTTTGGTTCAGTTGCAGTGGATGAACCACAACTGACTATAATGGTTCTTATAAAACTCCTGCCATACAGACAACTGAGTTCTGGTGCTGCTTTTTAGATCAGAAAAACTGAAAATGTTGTTGCAAATGGTTCCTATGAAAACCAATGCAATACATTTTTTACGGACCCAAAAGATAACGTGGAGTCACTGCTTTATCACAAGATCAACATTATTATGAGGCAGAGATCTTCTGGAAAAGACGCATGCAAATCACTTCCAAAAGGAAAGAAAACTAATAGGGGAATTTATCATTTGTGGTGGTTTTAGTGTCAGTTTTAAGTCTGTCTTTGGTTTGTGTGGTTGCACCAAATTTATGAAATGTTGCACAGTGATGATACAAGTGCATCTCAATAAATTAGAATACCATCAGAAAGTTGTTTTTTTCAGTAATTCAATTCAAAAAGTGAAACACATATATTATATAGAGTCATTACAAACAGAGTGAACCTTTTCAAGTGCTTATTTATATTAATGTTGATGATTATGGCTTACAGCCAAGGAAAACCCAAAAGTCATTATCTCAGAAAATTAGAATACTATATTAGACCAACTGCAATTTTTTTTTTAAAGACAGAAATGTTGGCCAAATAAAACGTATGTACAGTAAATGCACTCAATACATGGTTGGGGTTCCTTTTGCATGAATGACTGCATCAATGCGGCGTGGCATGGAGGCGATCAGCCTGTGGCACTGCAGAGGTGTTATGGAAGCCCAGGTTGCTTTGATAGCAGCCTTCAACTCGTCTGCATTGTTGGGTCTGGTGTCTCTCATCTTCTTCTTGACAATACCCCATAGATTCTCTATGGGGTTAATGTCAGGTGAGTTTGCTGGCCAATCAAGCACAGTGATACTGTGGTTATTAAACCAGGTATTGGTACTTTTGGCAGTGTGGACAGGTGCCAAGTCCTGCTGGAAAATAAAAATTCCATCTCCAAAAAGCTTGTCGGCAGAAGGAAGCATGAAGGGCTTTAAAATTTCCTGGTAGATGGCTGCACTGACTTTGGTCTTGATAAACCACAGTGGATCTACACCAGTAGATGACACGGCTCCCCAAACCATCACTTAATATTGGAAACTTCACACTAGACCTCAAGCAGCTTGGATTGAGTGCCTCTCCACTCTTCCTCCAGACTCTGGGGCCTTGATTTCCAAATGAAATGCAAAATTTACTTTCATCTGAGAACAACACATTTGACCACTGAGCAACAGTCCAGTTCTTTTTCTCCTTGGCCCAGGTAAGACGCTTCTGGCGTTGTCTATTGGTCACTAGTAGCCCATGTCCTGGATATGTCTGTGTGTGGTGGCTCTTGAAGCACTGACTGCAGCAGCAGTCCACTCCTTCTGAATCTCCCCCAAATTTAGGAAAGGCCTTTTCTTAACAATCCTATCAAGGCTGTGGTTCTCCCTGTTGCTTGTGCACCTTTTTCTACCACTCTTTTTCATTCCATTCAACTTTCCATTAATACGCTTTGATACAGCACTCTGTGAACAGCCAGCTTATTTAGCAATGACTTTTTGTGGCTTACCCTCCTTGTGGATGTGTCAATGACAGCCTTCTGGACATCTGTCAAGTCAACAGTCTTCCCCATGATTGTGTCACCTACTGAACCAGACTAAGGGACCTTTTTAAAGGCTTATGAAGCCTTTGCATGTGTTTTGGGTTAATTATTCAAATTTTCTGAGATAATGAATTTTGGGTTTTCCTTGGCTGTAAGCCATAATCATCAAAAGGTTGAAAAGGTTATTTCTTTTTGTAATGACTCTATATAATATATGTGTTTTAATTTTTTAAAATGAATTATTGAAAAAAAAAACACTTTTTGATGATATTCTAATTTATTGAGATGCACTTGTATATTTGGCACAGGTGCAATGTGGTTATACACCTGTGTCTAGCATGAAGATGTGACTTTTTTGCGATTTTTTAAAGAGTTGCCCTTCATAAATGAGACTTAGGGTGCACTCACATGGCTGTATTTTCAGTCTGCGTCCAATCCAGATTTTTTAGGGATCGCACGTGGACCCATTAATTTCTATGGGGCTACAAAAATTATGGACAGAAAATTATAGAACATGTCCCATTTTTGTCCATTTTGTGGATTGTCATTTTTTCAATGGGGCCCACGGCACTGCACAAGGACTGTACCCATTTTTTATGGACCACACGATGGATACAGTTGTGTGAATGCTCTCTTAAAGGTGTTCTAATCTGAAATCCAGGCTTACTTTTCACTCCACTTCTGAAAGTAGCAAGGTTCACCAAATGTCACAAAATTATGCACACAGTCTTCACTTGTGACCTTTTATATGCCTTATAACTGGCGTAGCAGATTTAATGAATGACTCGCTAAATACAAAAAAAAAACCTAAAACATACTTTCCTACATTTCTGGAAAAAAAATATGCAAATTAGCACATCTTATATCTGCTGGCATCAGCGAGGCTTAGCTTTCTTTTCCTTTTGGAAGGAACTTGAATGTATTTTTCAGAAACCCCAAAATATGCAAATTAGCTTTCCTTCCAAAATGAAACTAAAACTAAGGCTCTCTGGTGCCAGTCCATATATGATGTGCTAATTTGCTAAAATTTTTGAGAGAAAACCAGACGAGCTTGGCCTACAATACTCCTCATGCTCTCTATATAAGAAGAAATAGTAACCACCCCCCTCCTCCCAGAAACTAACCAAGGTCTCTCAGCTAATTGTATTTGCTCAGCGCTAATAAAAAAAGAGCTGGTTGCTGATATGAGACACTTAAGACTGTATTACACCTGATGATTTTTTGACAGATGATTGCTAACGAGCCTTTGTATGAATGCACGTTAGCCATCATTAGCGATCATATTGCAGTGTAATACTGCCAGCGATTGCCCGATGAAAAAGCAAACACTTGTTCATCAGGCAATTGTGATTTTTAAGCACATGTAAAAATCATTGTTTGCTGGCAGCAGATCGTGCTGTCTAATTACAATCTGCCACCGGAAACCCCTATTCATCATGGGAACAAGCGATGGCATATTGATCACTCCTCCCGACGCTGCATGTAATAGCAGCGGTCTCCTCTGCTAGCTAGCTGGTGATTATGGTAGGGAACACTTCCCTCCCGACATTCGCTTGCTCAGTCAGCCTGTGTAATACAGCCTTTATTTTTCTTTTGGATGCAAGAGTGGTTTGATCATATCTTTTCCAGAGGATTCTTTTTGGAATTCTCTCTCAAAATTTGGTAGAATCCTAAGTTTTTGAAAAGCTCAAAACATATTCTCTTCTCTAATTCTTTGTTAAACACAACATACAGGGCTACTGGTAGCAATGTATGATGTTGTTCGAGGGATCTGTCCAAGTGCTATAGGGACTGAGGAAGGATTCTTTTTCCACTTTATGATGAATTGAGTCTGTGCCACAAACAGTTTTTTTTTTACCTTCCAATGGATCATTTGGGGTATTGTTGAGCAAAGTGAAGCATTTGAAGTGGAATTTGGTCCGAAGTTTAGCAAAACTTAGTTTTGCAACAAATTCAAATTTCCTTGTGCTTCGCAGTAACAAATCAGATTTTCCTAAAATGGTGGTTGCACGTGTTACAAAGCGAAACTGAATGTAGAGGGGACAAGCCCAGAAACACAAGATCACCCATAATGCCATGCAGCCAGCCAATCCACAGATAGCCATCCCCTGTGATGTCACAGTCCTATAAAACCCTTATCCTGTGTGGTCTCTGCCATTTCTCTGTGATCTGAGCTTAGGGAGAGATGTGGCAAGAGCTCAAGCGCTAGGGACAGTGTTGCTGAAAATGAATAATAGAAGAATTAAATACCAATAAGATGGGAGCCTTTATTATTCCAGTGACCAGCCTTCGAACCAATAGCATCCAGTCTGTACCCCTTAGGGGGCCAGGTTAATGATGAGCATCCTCCTTTTTTGCTTGCTTTACTTCTGACTAGAAAAGTCAGAAAGATGCAGAGAGAGGAGGGGCTTGATATTCCTGGGGACATATTCTCATCGATATTAGATGATGTGGAAAAGAAAGAAGAGCAGATGGCAGAAGCGCTCCTACTTGTAGGGCAGGAAAATGCTGGGGTTGGAAAAGTGGGTATGCCAGCATATTGTGTCCCCACCTAACCAACCATACCCCATACCAGTAACATCCCATGTTTAAAGGTGTATTAAAGGTGCCGCACAGCCATTAACAATGAAGACCGACTATATAATACGATCCTCATTATTAAAGGACAGACAGCTGTTGCTAGTTGGCTGTGCGGTTCTTCACTGCAGCATGGCCACAACCTTCCTGCAAAGCCTCTTTGTGTGGCTGTACCCTAAGGCAGAGTGGCCTGGGTATACCTCATTTATATGATTGATGACAAATCCATTTGCAGCAAATCAAATTTCTTTGGGAACTTTGGTGAAACTGCAGAATCAAATTTTTCTAAACTTTGCTCATCTCTATTAGATGGTTGAACTTGATAGACTCAGAGTCTGTTTGAATTATACTGTTTAAATATGTATTTAGAATTCAAAATAATCTTTCTTGTCATGTTGTTTGGTCTAGGTGTAATAAAAGTGAGATTGTTGGTGTTGTCTTCTTTTTCTCTACAAACTTCAGAAGTAAAGAAGAAAGCCACTTCTGTTCATACAAAGCCTGATCAAGAGACAAAATTCTTGTGATATAATAGCTCTCTTTTTTTGTTGAGAAATTTCGGCATGTCCCCCTCGTATGACTTTTTGACAAACGTTCTTTCTATAAATATATCAAAGCCTGAAACAAGATATTTTCTTTCTATGAGTGCACTCAAACATGTGCCATTTGAACTTTTGTACATCTAGATATTTATTTGGCACATCTCCCCTTGTTATTCTGTTTCAAAGGTTGGCTCTTCCAAAAAAGAACTGCAGTAGAGTCAGAATCTTTTCTTTACATTGTTTGATGGAACTAAATAAAAAGAGAAAGTTCAATTCACTCCTTTGAAGAGAAAAAGTAAAAAAAGTGTTTGATTTGTTTTATTATTAATAATATGATAATATGACAAACTAAAGCCAAGTTCTCCCTTCAGTTATTTGGTCAGTTATTTCCATCATTTATTATCAGCCAAAACCAGTTGTTAGTCAAAAGCACAGAACAGCTACAGATCTTTCAATTGTAACTTATTTCTGTATAGGCTTCAGTACTGGTTTTGGCTCACAATCACTGATGGAAATAACTGACCAAATAACTGAAATGAGAACTTGGCCTAATTTCTCAACCTATCTGAGCTCCACTGCTGTCTCTCCCTACCAGTCGCCACCTCAATACAGTCCTCAGCATGGCTGATGGAGATGCTGGCCAGTGCATATGCAGAATGTATGTTCATTTATCCACTCATTGAGCCAGGCAGTCTGGTCAATCTGTGTACCTGGCTGTCTGGCCAGTCAGGAGATTCAGGAGACTCAGCTAGATCATCTATGGAAAGAATCAAATTGTGGCAGCTCAAGGCCAGTTGTTATTTTTCTCTAACTTGGTTGTTATCAGGATTGCTGTTTTTGTGGCTATCAGTTTTTTGACCCAGCTGGTACCTCATAATTCCTCTGACTTCCCTTTCAGCTAACAACTTGCTATTTCTGAACCTTACATTGTCGAAGCCCCCTCTAGCCTGCTGAAATTCAATTGTTATGCTATTGTTGGCTTTCACCATTGACCTGTTACTGACTATGCTTTTGGCTCTGGTGTGACTGATCTCCTGACTGATTTATGGTTCTGAACTTTGACTTTGGTTATGTTTACTCTTGTTCATTGCCTACTTTTACCTGCTATGCCAGTTGTTGAATATTCTGGGGATGTGACGTAAAGACCCCTGGCAGCGAAGTCAAGATCCTTGAACAGGGTTTAAAGAATGAAGACTGGGGACATTAGAATCCACTAACCAGTTTAGCCAGCACCAAGGTTACTGTGGCCTTTCTACCATCATTGCCGGTGAGCATATCATTACAATGGGATTGACTGTGTTACAAAATTCTTGTGAGATTTACCATTATAGCCTACTGAGGTAACAAAGTTTAGTTCACAGACTATGACTTCACTCTTGACAGCTGCATCAGGCACATTTCTCTGGAGGACCACCAGCATATATTGATGTTTACATGGATATTCCAGCCAAAAACATTCACCTACTGGGGCAAATGGGATCTAAAATATTTTTATTCTAATGATTGAAAGAAAGTGAAATAAATCTTTCAATTCAACTGTATGTAGAATTGTATAAATCTATCTATCTATCTATCTATCTATCTATCTATCTATCTATCTATCTATCTACTTTAGAAGATATGAAATTGTAATTCCTTTAACTTTCCATGCTTGGTCTCTAGGAAAGCATATGTATTAACCAGCAAGTAATTCTAGCTTTCTGATGCAAGTAAAACATAAAAGATTCACATGTGCACAGTCCTAGACGTCTTACCAATCCCATTTCATAGCTAATGAAAATATTTCCCAGAAGGTTACTATTCTTTTCAAACATTAAAATGTTATTAAATGTTAAGTAATGACTTCCTGGAGCCTTTCTGCTTGTTAAGTTAATCGATTAACTATGAACGAAGTCTTAACCCATTAGTGAGGATTTGTTTGTAGTAGTAGACTATGTATATATATGCTACTTAAAAAGCACAATGGGGCATGTTATATATTCCATGGGGTTGAAAAATAATACTGGTCCAGCTAGTCCAACCAACATTCATATTGTGTTGATCCAGAGGAAGGCAAAAAAATGAGGTGAATCCCATGTACCCCATATTATAGAAAAAAATAGAGAAAAATTAAGGTTACTCAGTCAATTTTCTATTTAGCACTTGCCTATATTTGGCAAGTTAAAACTAGTTCACTTTTATGATTGTAAGTGCCAAGACATATTTATATTTTGTGTTGGCGGGAGTCATGGCATTAGGAACAAAACTGTTATCAAAAATTATACTGACAGTATCTTAAAGAAAACTTGTCAGGATCTTCGCGATGTTGAACCACTGAGAGCATGAAATACTGTCAGGCTCCCTGGTTACAAATAAATTACCGTAGGTTGTATCTTAATCACTGCATAATTTCAGAGAAAACATAGTTTAAACATTTGTCAAAAACAGGGAGATGAGTCACGGAGAAGGCTCTCCCCTGTCCAGCTTAGCTTGATTGACATTCCTTTCCCTATTTGATAGGAGAAGCATTTCAGAGAATAACATAGTTGTCTATGAGCAAGGTGCCTGTCAAGATTTCGACCTGTCCTTGATTTAGGCAGCATGAAGCCCTTAATATAAAGTTTAAATCATATAAATACTCTGCAATATATGAAAATGTGAAAGAGGTGACTACATCTAAAGGTGGTGTCACACAAACATCTCAATATTTTTGATCTTATTCCCCATAATAAGGATTTGACTAAAGATTGGGCATATTGAATATTTTCATCCAAGCCATTTGGGAGATAAGCCCTCTCCAGAAGTGTCTAGCAGCAGCTTTCTCTCCTCTCCCAATTGAGTAAACATGCACGGTCAGCCAAACTGAACATGTATGTGTACGGGGGAAGTCAGGAGAGAGATATTTGGCCAAAATATATAGAAAAAATAAAACAAAAAATGACAAATTTCCTTTTTTTTGTTAATTCCACCTCCCCAAAAACACAATAAAAGGTAAATAGTTGTACCAGAATGGCACCAAGAAAAACTATGACCCATTCTGCAAAAAAAAACAAAAAACACATTTAAATGGCTCCATCAATAATTAGAAAAAAAAGTTACAGGTTTTAGAATGTAGTAAAACAAAAAGAAAATTATTCATAAAACAAGAGCTATGGTTGTGCTGAAATAGAAAACTGTAAAAAAAAACTACATAAATTTGGTATCAATTTAATTCTCTTGACCCATAGAATAAAGTTATCAGCATGGTGAATGCCATAAAGACACAACCCAAAAAAACAATGGCGGAATCGGTGTGTTTCTATCTTTCATCACTAGAGATGAGCGGATCGAAGCTGACGAAGTGGAATTCGTTAAGAATTTCATGGAAAATTCGATTCGATTCATGGCGATTCGTGGTAACGAATCTTTTTTTTTTTTTTTTCCTAGAATGGCCGCAAGCACATGGCGTGACATGGGGGAAGGATTTCTGGGACAAAGAAGTAAACACCCACAATGTGATCACATGCAGACATGTAGCCAATTAGCAGCCAGGGGGTCCTATGATGTCACAGCCCTATAAATAGCTCTGTAGCGCTGGAATCCGCCATTTGCAATTGATTTTAGACCAGAGACAGACGTCAGGAGAGATAGGGCAAGTGATAGAAAAAGTTATCTTTTGTGTTGTGTTGGGTAAAAAAAAAATAAAACTTCCTTGGCGAAGTTGAATTGGCCAAAAAACAGTTAATACGTTTTTTTGCGGTTGTTCATTTTAACTAAGTATTTTTGGCGTCATTCGCCATCCAAACAGAAAAGCGTGATATTGTGCTAATGTAGTCAGTGAAGTTGAATTGCCCAAAAAAGAGTCAAGACGTGGTTCTGGGACCGTTCCGTTTAAATCGATAGTCGCAGCGTCAGTCGCTGTAAAAAAAGAAAAAAAAACAAAAAAGATAATATTTTGGGTTTTGTTTTGGGAAAAAAAATCAAACTTCCTCGGCGAAGTTGAATTGGCCAAAAACAGTTAATAGGTTTTTTTTGCGGTTGTTCATTTTAACTAAGTATTTTTGGCGTCATTCGCCATCCAAACAGAAAAGCGTGATATTGTGCTAATGTAGTCAGGGAAGTTGAATTGCCCAAAAAAGAGTTAAGACGTGGTTCTGGGCTTGTTCCTTTTAAATCAATAGTCGCAGCGTCAGCCGCTGTAAAAAAAGAAAAAAACCCAAAAAAGGTTATATTTTGAGTTGTGTTTTGGGAAAACACAGCAGTACTCATGCTGCTGCTGTCTCCACACGCTGTGTCCTAGCTGCCGCTACCTCCGAATTATGTAATTGTGCCACTCTGTGGCCTACTCATGCTGCTGCTGCCGCCTCCACACGCTGTGTCCTAGCTGACGCTACCTCCAAATTATGTGATTGTGCCACTCTGTAGCCTACTCATGCTGCTGCTGCCGCCTCCACATGCTGTGTCCTAGCTGCCGCTACCTCCAAGTTTTGTGATTGTGCCACTCTGTGGCCTATTCATGCTGCTGCCGCCTCCACTCGCTGTGTCCTAGCAGCCGCTACCTCCAAATTATGTAATTGTGCCACTCTGTGGCCTACTCGAGCTGCTGCCGCTGCCTCCACATGCTGTGTCCTAGCTGCCGCTACCTCCAAATTATGTGATTATGCCACTCTGTGGCCTACTCATGCTGCTGCCGCCTCCACACGCTGTGTCCTAGCTGCCGCTACCTCCAAATTATGTAATTGTGCCACTCTACGTATGTTGCATTTAAATTTTTATGACTGCTGCTGCCTCTCCCAGGGTATGTCACTGTGCCAGTCTGTCCCCTTTAAATTAGTAAGACTCCTGCTGCCTCTCCCACTCTGTGGCCTTGAAATGTATTCGACTGCTGCCTCTTGCAGATGCTGTTACTGTGCCACTCAGTTGCCTTGAAATGTATTCGACTGCCGCCTCTTGCAGATGCTGTTATTGTGCCATTCTGTGGCCTTGAAATGTATTCGACTGCTGCCTCTTGCAGATGCTGTTACTGTGCCACTCTGTGGCCTTGAAATGTATTTGACTGCTGCCTCTTGCAGATGCTGTTACTGTGCCACTCTGTGGCCTTGAAATGTATTCGACTGCTGCCTCTTGCAGATGCTGTTACTGTGCCACTCTGTGGCCTTGAAATGTATTCGACTGCTGCTGCCTCTTGCAGATGCTGTTACAGTGCCACTCGTTGGCCTAGTAAATTTGTCCGACTGCTGCTGCCGCCTCTTCCAGGGTCTGTTATTCTGCAACTCTGTCGCCTCAAAATTGATTCGAATTTTTTGGACCTTCTGCTCGCAGCAGCATGTCACTCGTAAATTTTTGGTACGTTCTGTAGTCCTATTCCATTATTCATAGCTCAAGTATACAGGAAACCCTGTGTGTTTTGAACACTCGAATTTTTAAAAGTAAATGATTCCGGCCCCCGGGACACTCAGCGATGAGCATGGGGGAGGCGAGAGGCAGGGGCTCCCACAGGTGGTAGCTCAGCTCCCTGCAGACCGCCAGCTCGATCTCAAGATGGAATGCCGAGCTTTCTTGGCGTACTGTGTCAATACTGACATTTTTCCACAGTTGAGGCAAAGCTGGAGCCTTCACTGCACCTCCTCTGTCTTACGTTCCCGTCCACTGGCATAACCAGCCCCGATACTGATAAGAACATATACTACAGTTGATCTTAACCAAAAGGCCGAGAATTCTTTTTTACGGTCTGCTCTTCAGGGTATGTCACCATGCCACTCTCCGGCCTGATGCTGCTGCCGCCGCCTACTCCACATGCCGTCTCCTAGCTGCCGCTACGTCAAAATTATGTAATTGTGCCACTCTGTGGCTTCCAAATTGTACTACTACTTCCACTGCTGCTGCCACTTCCAGGATCTGTCATTCTGCCACTCTGTGGCCTACTCATGCAGTTGCCACCTGGCCACACTGTCGTCGTGCCACTCTATAGTCTGCTGATGCTGCTGCCACTGCCATCTCGACGCTGTCTGGAGGGGCTCTGCTTGTATAAGCGTGTAATAGAACAGGTTCTGCCGAAATGTATGTGGAATCAGTGAATTGGGGTAAAAGACGTGCGCTTTTGGCGCTCTAGTAGGATCTTGGGCCTCTGCACGATTCTTTATAGCTGGCGCTAACATTGACCTGTAAGGCTGAGTTCAGACTTGAGTTATTTGGTGAGTTTTGGCCCCTTAACTGCCCAAATACTTAAAAGTGTGCAGCGATTCTAAGAGCGACGCCTGTTATGTGCGCGTCACACTGGCTCACAGTATTCTTTCACTACCACAGTAGACTCCCTATGCGTTTTACTGCAAGGCACAGTGTTCTACACCACTATCCAGGCTCTCTGGAGCCCGGAAATAGCCGTTTTTTTTTAACGCGATTCGCCACAAATTTATTCGGATCGAAGCAAATCTGAATCTGAATCTGAATTTTTTAAAAATTCGCTCTTCTCTGGTCATCACTCCTAAAAAAGCTTATGTAAAGTTATATAATACATTGGATGTACCTCAGCACAGAGCAATTTAAAATACAACTGAATGCATAAAACAAGCCTTCATATGACTTTGGAAAAATAAGAGTTCTGACTTTTGAAATAAGAAAATGAAAAACTAAAAGAAAAAAAAATGCTGTGTCCTGAAAAACATCCAAAAAAGGTTGTTAAATAGCATCCCAAAGGGGTTAATAGACATCCCGTTATAGAGAGCCTGTTACTACTCCTGATACACCTGCCTTAGAAAGCACATGTATTGTTCATGAAAAACCAATGCTACAGTACTTATGTCATCAACTCCTCTCTTATCCTTCCTTGAAATGAATAAATGAATGGACATTACCATTTCTCTTTTAAAAGGCATCTATCAGCAGATTTGTATCTATGAAACTGGCTGACCTGTTGTATGTTCGCTTGGCAGCTGAAGGCATCTGTGTTGGTCCCATGTTCATATATGCCCGCATTGCTGAATATCCTTATAGAAATTAGTGCTCTCAGGCATGGTGGGTCAGGCATGCTGCACTGACAATTGACATCCAGTGAAATCAGAAGTTTCCAGGAGGATAACAGAAGCATGAGACAACAGAGAGTTCTAAGAATGGACACTCCAAGTGTGCTATTACATGTGGAATACTGGTATTTACTATTTACTAAAATACGCCTGTCAGGAGAGCTGATGGGTCCTCTTTATGCCAGTTCCTTGAGTTTGGGATATACTATTTAATCATTTTAAAGAAAAGTGATATTAGATGTGATAGAATATCCTATATGCTCATTATTGTAAGCAGCATCTCCTGAGCATTGATTTTTATTACTGCACTATTTCCTAACACGTCAATATTCAGTGATGATATCACTAAACATTACGTATTTGTAGCATAACTACTTATTGATTATTTGTGTTTAGCTATTAGACATACAGCTATTTTAGTCATCTGAGAACATCATTCCTTGAAAACTCTTTACTGACCTACCATTAGATACTGTAGACTTGTCTTTTTAAAGTGGTTATTAGTGTTGAGCGAGCATGCCTACGCTCGGGTCTGCTCGGTGTTTGGCCGAACATTGAGTGTACTTGAGCGCAATGCTCCAGTCTCTTTACTCCATGTTTGTTCGCTGCTATACAGCGAATAAACGTGCAGGAAAGTACTGGCATTCACTGTAATGTTGATTTGTACCCTAATGCTACGCATTGTACGCTAATGCGTACGAATTTGTATGCTAATGCTACACATTGTACCCTAATGCGTACTAATTTGTATGCTAATGCTACGCATTGTATGCTAATGTGTACAAATTTGTATGCTAATGCTACACATTGTACCCTAATGCGTACTAATTTGTATGCTAACGCTACGCATTGTATTCTAATGCATACAAATTTGTATGCTAATGCTACGTATTGTGCGCTAATGAGTGCAAATTCAGTTAATTAGCATACTTTTACGAGTGAAAGGCATAAAAGAGGAGAAGTCGCGATTCTGACCTCTTTCCATTAACCAGACACCCTCCCCTCTTCCGAGCAGGGGGTGCCTGGTTTAGTCTCATTGACTAACATTATGCTCGGGTGCTCGGCCGAGCACTCAAGCACCACCTAGTGCTCGGCCAGAGCACCCGAGCATACGAGTACAGAGGTGCTTGCTCAACACTAGTGTTATCCAATGATTAATGTTCAAGAGCAGTAGGTTGTGCTATATAGATGGATTTTTACTAATTAACTCAGTGGTAATACTCCATTTTTAATTACATGCTGTTATAACAGTATTCATATCCAGGTGCTGGTTTGAAAAATGTAGAACACTTTCATAGGATGTAATTTTTTTTCTATTCCTAAACTTCATACATTTTCCTTTTCCTGGATATTTCTTTTTTACCTAATATTGAAAAATGTGTGTTTGCCTTTTGATTGGACTTAGCTCAACAGTCTATTTCCTGGACATCACTCTTCATGTCTCACCATGGTCATTATTCATTATCCCTATCATTCGACAGAAATAATCTGTCCCATTACTTTTCATTGTTTTGCGTCATCTGTGAACAATGCTGTAAACTGGTCATCAATACATCTTATTCATAGACAGCTATTTACAATATCGATAATTTGCCTAGAAAGTGTAATTTCAGAGTGTTACTGGAAAATACATTGTGTTACACCCAAATCAGCAAATCAAATTTTAAATTGCTAAAGGGGTTATTTGGAATGAGCAATAAAGATTATGCCTTATTACAGAAACAGTGCCAAGAGTTGCAGAATTATTTTTCTGATCTAGTAACACCCCTTCTATTCAGTGGATCTTAGCAGGTATCTAGCAGGTGATTTTCTTTTATGTGCTGTTAGGGTACTACAATGTTCTGCAATCATTGGCTCTTTAGGTATTGAAAAACTACTATTCTCACCATGCCCTAACAGCCAAAGTAGTTATGACATGTTAGGAGTTGTAATTCTGCAACAACCCAGGCCCAAGTTGGAGAATACCTTAGGATTCTCAAAGTGCCCTAAAGTCTTTTAAGCTAGTAATTGACCAAGTCTAAGATAAATAGGTTATCTGGTTTGTAAGATCCCTATCCACATACAGAATTGTGGAATTGTATATTATCTATTAGTCAGAGAAAGCCGATTAAGACTATCTCTTCTGCTTGAGGACCTGGCATGTCTATGGATTACATGGACAGCACACTGACTACAATGGCGACTATGTAGTGCTTCATTTCCCCTATGTTTCTGCTGCAGAAAAAAATTGAACTTGTCATTCTGGGTTTCTCTATAAATTGTTGAACACCATGGAATCAGCTTGTATTTGGGGGACCCTCCTGACTAATATTAGTCATGCACTTTATATATTCGTCAACTGAGTGCTTGTCTGGATGACAGCTTTACATTTCAAACCACTAAACACATGCAAGCTCGGACAAGAATGCATATATTTTGAGTGGGAAGAAGGAAATAAGCCATTGCTTTATACTTCTATTTGGGGCTTATCTCCTGTAGAACAAAAGGATTGGGAATGGTGAAATCCAACAGCCTGGTCCTTCTGTTAGGATAAAGTCAGGACACAAACATATACATCAGATAGTTGGTTAGTCAAGCTAAAATCTGTAGGTTCAGCCAATGATTATCTGAGTATGGCAAGTTTTAAAAAGATTGTGAAAGGTGGAAAAGCCCTTTAAGAAAAGATAAATATTTTTGGTAGCAGATTTCCATTAAAAATTAGATACAGACACAGTGATTGAGTTTCATTCAATCCATTACAGAACATTTCATGGAAATTAAACTAAATTGATATAATAAATGATTCATGTGTTTCAGGTATACTTCCTACGCTATCTCGTGTATTATATTTGTGATCAGGGGATTAAAATGTAGGCTTATGCTAGAACCAGGGTGGAAATGGAAAAATGATTTGGTTTAATTTGATTCATGCAATACTTCCAGGAACAATCATCCATGATAATAATGTATATATAATTTATGAGTTCCATACATTATTAAACATGTCTTATTTTAAGCACTGATATTTTGCATTGTATCAAAAGTATCGGGTATGTCCAAGACAATTTTTTTTAAACTAGCATACAGGAATATTTGCTGCATGAATAACTAGAGGACTGTAACAAATTATAATTTGCTTAAGTCTATTGCTAAATATTATAAGAAAGAGTCTTAATTTCTCCACTTTCAGTATGTATAGTGGTACTGAGTGTAGATCATAAAATTGCCCATGTAATGATATCCTTCACAGACAACCTATGCTACCAGAAATACCTCACTTTTCTGTTTCATTTTCTGCCTACTTCTTCATCTTATTCCCTTGGGGTTCCTCAGGCTTCTGGCCTAGGTCTTCTCCTCTTTTCTTTTTACATTGTCCCTATCAGGCAAATGATCAGTATGAGTAGCATGGTGGCTCATTGGTTAGCACTTGTGTCTTGTGAGCCCAACTGGGGACAGTGAGTGATGACAATGACAGTGAATGCCCTCATTGACAGACTAATAATGTGCTCATATAAAAATTTTGGACTACTGTAAAACCTGGCATGTAGTTAGGCCTCCGGGAAATATGCAAATGATAACAGATGTGGCCTGATTAGGAACTGGGTCTTACCACAAGAGGACAAACGTGCTGCCCTATAAAAAGGTGCTTCTACTAGTAGTGTACCTCTTGATGAGAGATCTTTGACAGCTAGACATGCCTCTAGGACAAATTTGAAGACACTTTGCCCAGTTCAAGCCATTGGACTGAAGGAAGCAAGATGTATTTTCAATGAACTGCCCACCATCTAGATGTATTTCTGGCCACACCTACTTGTGTTGCCCTGCCTTCTGTCAGTTTGGACACTTCTACAATATGGGGACACTTTTAGGTTCCTTCCCAGGGCCTCTTTAAGTTCCCAGACTGCCCCTAGCAGGATCTATAGGCCCATTAGTATTCACTTCAGTGCACCCATGCAGTCTTACAAAGTACCAGTGATCAACTATCTCTAGCATCATGTTTTTTTCAAATTTTGAGACTGCACCACTATAACTGAGGTAGCTTGTCTTAGAATGTTTGACTCAAATTTTTCTTTCAACCTCTATATTCAATCACTTGCCTGCTCATGTTATCTGCACCTCAAAAACATCTCTAGAATCTACCCTTTTTTTCTGTGGAGACAACAACTCTCAATGTTGCCCTGATCCCTTCTTGTCTTTATTATTGTAACTAATTATTAATCTGTCTTTTTCCATGAGGTTTAACACTGACAAATGTAAAGTTATGCATATGGGAAGGAATAATGCAAGTCACCAGTACATACTAAATGGTAAAGCATTGGGTAACTCTGACATGGAAAAGGACCTAGGAATTTTAGTGAACAGCAAACTAAGCTGTAGAAGCCAGTGCCAGACAGCTGCTGCCAAGGCCAATAAGATAATGGGTTGCATCAAAAGGGGCATAGATGCCCGTGATGAGAACATAGTCCTGCCACTTTACAAATCACTAGTCAGACCACACATGGAGTACTGTGTACAGTTCTGGGCTCCTGTGAACAAGGCAGACATAGCAGAGCTGGAGAGGGTTCAGAGGAGGGCAACTAAAGTAATAACTGGAATGGGTGGACTATAGTACCCAGAAAGATTATCAAAATTAGGGTTATTCACTTTAGAAAAAAGACGACTGAGGGGAGATCTAATAACTATGTATAAATATATCAGAGGTCAGTACAGAGATCTCTCCCACTATCTATTTATCCCCAGGACTGTGACTGTGACGTGGGGCCATCCTCTGCGTCTGGAGGAAAGAAGGTTTGTATACAAACATAGAAGAGGATTCTTTACGGTAAGAGCAGTGAGACTATGGAACTCTCTGCCTGAGGAGGTGGTGATGGTAAGTTCACTAAAAGAGTTCAAGAGAGGCCTGGATGTATTTTTGGAGGGTAATAATATTACAGGTTATAGTTACTAGAGAGGGGTCGTTGATCCAGGGAGTAATTCTGATTGCCTGATTGGAGTTGGGAAGGAATTTTTTTCCCTAAAGTGGGGAAAACTGGCTTCTACCTCACAGGGTTTTTTTTGCCTTCCTCTGGATCAACTTGTAGGATAACAGGCCGAACTGGATGGACAGATGTCTTTTTTCGGTCTTATAAACTATGTTACTATGTTACTATGTTACTAAAACTCTCCCCTCTCCAATCCATCTTGAATGCAGCAGCCAGGGTCATCAATCTGTCCAGACACTATAACGATGTCTCCACCATATGCCAGTCAATGTAGTGGTTGCCCACCTACTATAGAATACTGTTTAAAATCACTCTCAAAGCCCTCCACAGTGCTGCCCCACCCTCTATCTCCTCCCTCATCTTTATCTGCAACCCTATTGCAGTGGATCTCATGGGAGGTGCGAGGTGGAGGAGACTGGTGAGAGGATAGGGCTAACTCATTCTTTCACTCAGGCACACTCCGGTGAGAGTCTCCTGATGGTGATTTTTGGTACTCTTGGTTTTGGTGACTGCTGGGGTGCAAAGCAGGTAGATGGAAATAGAATCTCTGAAATGATGGTCCTCATCGATGAGGCTGGTTTTGTTGCAACAAATAGTTCTTTACTAAAACCACTGGCAACGTGAAAATACACATACTCACAGCAGTAGGCACAGTTCTTATTATGCACAGACTTGCAGAAGTATGCACAATACTTAAATGTCTCACAGTCTCTCAATATATCTATACTTTCTCTCTATCTCTGTTCCAGCTAAAGGGATGCAGTATTTCACTATCTTTAAATCTCTCTCTCTTTTCATCAAAATTTGGCAATACAATGGCCAGCTGCGGGGTGTAGTTGTGAAGCAGACCTGTAATCTGCCTCTCCTAGACCTGCCAAGACAGGTGTTATTTCCACAGTCATTATATCCAATCTCACCCTTGAAGATCTCTGATTTACCATCCATGAAAAGTTATATCAGAGGAAGTTATATCAGAGGTATGTGGTTTGGCACTGTATGTAGTTTACACTAAGCTAGTTTTGCTTTAAACCAGTTATGATAAATCTCCACCAAAGTCTGTGCCCTACTTATTGCTCAGAAGTATGTAAAATTGGCCTACTTGGGGGGAGCATTGTGGTCTTATTTCCTTCCTAAATTGCCTTCAATGTGCCCCAAGTGTTTCCAGAGTCTAGCAATAGTCTGGATTCATCAAATCTTAATTAAAAAAAGTATCTTCAAAACTGAGTCACTTAAAGGGAACCTGTCAGCTCTGAAACACCCTCCAAACTAGAGTAAGCGGTGTATAGTGGAAGTGACGTCAAGTCCGGTTATGTACTCACTTGCATTCTGACTCTGTGCTCCCACAAACCTGCAGTAAAATGCACTCAGTGGACTCCAGTGCTCACTCACATTATGGAGAGGACTCAAAGAGGAGTCCTCTCAATGTATTTTACTGCTGGTTTGTGGGAGCACAGCGACGGAATGGAAGTGAGTATGAAGATAAAACGTACATATTCGGATTCAGCATCACTTACACTATACATCGCTTACTTTAGTTCAGGGTGTGTTTCAGAGATGACAGGTTCCCTTTAAGTCATTGTTTTCAAATCTGGAAAAACAATAAACACAAAAAGTCAAATAAGCTATCTGAATATCAGTAATTTAGAAACTACGATTATCAATCCAGCAAATAAGCGGAGAAAAGATTAAGCCCCTTCTCTATTTATCACACTTTCCCATGATGACGTGAGACATCAATTCTTGATTGCCGAAATGTCACAGCACTGAAAACTCATAACTTTGCAATATTAACATCTCATGATAACAAGTTGTGTAAAAGGCAAATCTGTGTATCTGCATGTTTAGTGTAAGTCAATCATGTGTTCATTTTGATTACAATGTAATCATTTCTGGGTCCACAGCAAAACTGTATAATTTAAAGAACAATTCAAGAAAATGAAGTTAAATTGGGTTTTAGAAGTGGAATTTATTTTTAAAGCCATTCTAATCTTTTAGCGGCTTAATGTCTGACATCTGTCATTAGGCAGTGTTGCTTAGCATACAGCTGATACATTACTGAGCATTCAATTGATTAGTTAAAGTTGTTAAGATGCAATATAGAATAGGCTTAAATATCACAATACAAACTGAATAGTTAGAAAACCTGCGTTAAGTTATCTTCACTATCTATAGAAAATCAAAGGATTTATTATTGGCAGCTTTAGAAGTTAATTATAATATATTTAGGGCCCATGAATCTCAATCACCCCAATTTTATTTTTTACCTTTTTAATATTTTTGCAGTTGTCTCAATAGCTACCTTATATACCCCAATTAAATAATGGATAGGGGAAACAACAGTGGCCCTAGGTGTGCAGTTGAGGAGACAAATCAATAATTTAGACTATAATCTCTTAATTTGCAGCCACAATAACATCAACAGCTGCATTTATCAACTTAATCTTTTTAATTAAAGGTGTCTGTGTTAAAGCTTTTTTACCCAAGTTGAGGATAGGGACTTATTTCAGGGAGGAACATTTTTACAAACATTAATTCCCGATAGCTACCCTGTGTAAAACGCTGCCAACATTCTTTTGACAGGTGATTGCATTTTTTAGGTGGCACATAAACTCCTCATTTGTCGGGAGTGACTCACCCTTTGTAAACAGGTAGGTGCTTCCAACAAACAAGGATACTGTATGGGGACGAATGATCGTCGTAATGATCATTCAGCCCCATACAACTTTGACCATTGAGCAATGTAAATGCAGCTAATAAGCATATATTGATCGGTAAGGAACATTCTTAAGGTTATATTACACATGAAGTTCAGCCAGGCGATTGTCGGGAGGGTAGGGTTCCTTCCTGAAAATCACCTGCTCGTCAGCAGAGGAAACTGCTGCTATTACATGCAGCAATCAACTCCACAGTATGGGGAGGAGTGATCACTAATGCTATGGCTCGTCCCCTACTGAATTATTGTTTTCCGGCAGCAGAGTATGATTAGACAGCACAACCTGCCACCAGTAAGCAATGATAATTAAGTCTGCTTAAAAATCTGGATTGCCCGATGAATGTGCATTTGATTGTTCATTGGGTAATTAGCAGCAGTATTACACTGCCAGATCATCACTATCAAGCGTTATTACGAACATCTTTTAGCGGTAATCTGCCCGATTATCTGCTAGTGTAATATAAGTAGACTGTGAGTATGTGTATAGTGGCTCACCACTCTAGAGAAAAATTGGATATGAGGTGCTCATGCCCACGATTTACCCAGAAAATCGTTTAAGAATAAAGGACTAAAGAAGAAAAAGATGGGTGGGCACACTCTAATTTGGTTGGAGGAAGTGGATAAAAGAAAAATGTAGAACCAGCAATAGGGTACAGATATAAGTTGTGTTGATATAAGGGAGAGGATGGATTCACTCTTAGATGTAATAAATACCCCACAATATTCGATCTTGTGGTTATAAAAAGCTAGTAATATGCTCTGTTTAAATTAAATATTGCACATTTATTTGTATATTCAATTAAGATGATCAGCAATCAATATTAAGAAAACAATATTAAAAGAACAATAATAAAAAGGACCTCAGTGCTGAAAAAGTCTAGGTTCACTTTTTAGCGCTGAGGTCCTTTTTTATTATTGTTCTTTTAATATTGTTTTCTTAATATTGATTGCTGATCATCTTAATTGAATATACAAATAAATGTGCAATATTTAATTTAAACGGAGCATATTACTAGCTTTTTATAACCACAAGATCAAATATTGTGGGGTATTTATTACATCTAAGAGTGAATCAAGAATCAACCCTCTCCCTTATATCAACACAACTTATATCTGTACCCTATTGCTGGTTCTACATTTTTCTTTTATCCACTTCCTCCAACCAAATAAGAGTGTGCCCACCCATCTCTTTCTTCATTAGTGTAATATAAGCTTTAGGAACTTTTGTTCATGATCATTGCCCGCACTCTCTCAGTATGCAAAAGGGCCTTTAGATAACCCTTTTTCCTGCATTCTATTAGGGACTATATAGCTACTGGGGATGAGAAGAGTCTTTACATAAGACACCTAATATCATTAAGGCAAGGAAAAAAATCACATTCAGCATAAAGGGACACATACAAATTAAAGTCAACCAAATCCACTGATTTCCAAGGGATCGGCTGAAAATATTATTTGTGTGAGGGTATGCTTACTCTACCCCGACAGCTTTTTCCCATCTCCTTATTGTACACATGATCAAATAACCATCACTATTAAAGATCATTTCCAATTATTATTGATAAATTAAAGGGAACCTGTCAGCTCTGAAACACTCTCCAAACTAGAGTAAGCGGTGTATAGTGTAAGTGACGTTGAGTAATTTTTATCTTCATACTCACTTCCATTCTGATGTTGTGCTCCCACAAACCTGCAGTAAAATGCACTCAGTGGACTCCGGTGCTCACTCACATTATGGAGAGGACTCAAAGAAGAGTCCTCTAAATGTATTTTACTGCTGGTTTGTGGGAGCACAGCGTTGGAATGGAAGTGAGTATGAAGATAAAACGTACATATTTGGATTCAGCATCACTTACACTATACACCGCTTACTCTAGTTCAGGGGGTGTATCAGAGGTGACAGGTTCCCTTTAAGTTATCTAAAGCACATGTTTTTCTGCTTCTTATTTCAAATCTGAGAGTACATTAAAGTATGACAACATGGTGCGGTTGTGATCCATTCGGGTCGCTGCCAGCTGTGGTCAAGAGCTACCTGGCCAATTAGGCTGCAACTGCCTTATATTTAACTAATGCAGACGACACTATATAGACAGTCTGAATTCTAAATAGCCGTGCAGCACCTTCAACACCATGTGGTCATTAAGAGAGAACCGTCGTAACCTAAGCGGCAACTTTTGAGTAACTTGGAGTCCAGGTAAAATGTCACGTAATATACAAATTCCTTAACAATGCATATGGTCAAAGGTGATATCTGAGTATTCCCATCCAATATACATTCATGAATCAACCAAATAATGTTTTATGGTACTGAGGTACTTAGATTTGGGAGGTTTACTATCTCAATCTTCCTTCCTGACGCTGGCATCAGTTTGATCTACAATGTACTGAAAATCTGACCCACCTAGTGCAATATAACTTGTAGTACTAGATGGAACCACGAATACCAGCAATGAGACCCCCACAACCAGCTTTACAGGATGGCTTGCGATCCGTAAATGCATACAACCCTTTTAAGAAAACTCTTTTGATCTTGCCTGTCTTTTTTATAGTGTTTTTCTGCTTTCTTTTCTGAATGACAAAATATAATTACATTTGGCAGAGGCATAATGGTCCCCAGTGCAAATTATGGAACAGATCCTTCAACTATCACACATCATTTATAATGCTGTTGTCTTCATGTCTGACAGCAACCTTTTGGGCTTCGTAAGTCTCCAGGTCCTACATTAGGCGTGGCCACATCTGTACCCTCTATAATTATACTGCTTCAATTAGACATTGACATAGGCCTAGGTAGCTCATAGAATCAAGCTCTTTGTTCTTAGCTTGGGTTCCTCTGAATATGAACTTAATATTCAATTCAAACAATTATTTAAAAAGCAGATAGAAAGCTTTCTCTTAATTATGTTCACTTTAAAATCCTAAAACTTCTCCTAACCATCAAAATCCCTATTTATATCTATAACGTTCCAAGATGTCGCTAACAGATGGCTCGATAAATATAACATATTCAGTCTGACATGATTAGACAGGGATAAAGGCACATGGAGCTTATATTTTGCATTTGTTTTAAAAATTATTCTGAGTCCTACCTGCTTTACAGTCAGTGTTATTCTATTTTAGAGGAACGTGTTTTATAGACCTATGATTAAATATATTAAGCAGCAGAGAAGCTTAGAAATCACTGTTTTACTAGACTGACTTGATTAGATGGGTTCATTCTTATCATCAGTTAGACTCATAAAAATGATTATTTTGTTTATGGGGTGATCGTGTACCAAAATCATTAGGGAAATTAATGCTAATGAGAAAATAAGTCATTTGAACCAAACTTATTTCAAATGATTTAGGGTTGCTTTGAATACAAGTTATGTTTGCAGAGCTCTCTCCTGTGAGAATTGATCTGAGAGGAAAGTATCATTTACTGAAGCAAAACATCATTTGATGTCTACTGTAAGGATCCAGCACCATAAACATATTTCTGGCAGCAGCAGGGGTTCTGAACATTGGAAGAAATCTGTTGGACTCTGTAATTTAACTCACATGCATTGCCATAGTATTGAGACACGTCAAGGGTGGCTTTGTAAAGAGATTGGTTGACAACTGTGTTTTCTAATTTAGAATTTCCCTGTAGTAATATATTTTGTGTGATTGTATGAGTTGGATTTTGGATTTGTTTTTATTAACTAAAGCTTGGAAATTTGCATCTCCATAATATGCTGCCTATTATGATATGCTATGTTGGCTTTGGTTGGAGAAAAAAATTGTGGATTTTAAAAGAAAAAGGGAAGTACACAAAATATGAGACTTGAGAAGGTGTCTTTTTTCCCCTTCCATTTGTCCTAATTTTATTTATTTTATACATAATTAATTTATGAATGCACATAGGTGGCCATTTATCATTTGAGGTCGTTTTTGTGTCAGTTTTAAGTCTGGCTTTATTTTGTGTGCCTGCACAAAATGTATAGACTGGTGCACCTTAATAATATATGTGGCCTGAGTGTAATGTGGTTTACACCTTTAGGTGTAACAGTAGACCAGGGGGTTGTCTGGCATAGATTGATGAGCCATAATCCAGGTCTAAATTCACTTTTAGCTTTTAAACATAGACCACTAGGAAATGTCACAAATTTAACCAAACGATGCAGAAAATGTTGCAGTTGCTATGACTTGCAATGATATGGACGTATTGTAAGGGAAGCCAGCCATCTCACTGGACAAGACAAATAAAAATGAAGAAGGCATCACTTTTTGTGAATGATGCTATATTTCTCAGCTCAAATAGAGCCTTTCTGAAGCATTCTTTGATTGGACAAGACAGTTATGGAATAATAAAAGAGAAAAGAAGAAGCAGATAACCTACGATAACCAGCAATCAGGATAAATGCATTTAACTTCAACAATCATGAAGCCCTAATCGGAGGCAAGACCTTCCAGAGGAGCATTATTAATATAGTCACCAGTGTATAAGTAGTGAATTGCTGTACATGAATCTCCTAATACACAAGACAGCTGTGAAGTTTTTTTTATAATAATAATAATACTACATACCATTAAGCCATCCAAATATAATGGCTTAATACAAAATCTGACAGGTCATAGTCAATAATCAGTTCTTCATTAAAGTGGTTGGCCACTTTGTTAGCACTTATTAAAACTGTAAAGAAAGTAGGGAGACAATAGTAATATATCTTCTTAAGCAGATCTGCCTGGTTTCCTTGCTATTGGAAGCCACGCCCCCTCTGTCCTGCTCTTACAGCTGCCTGTCTCGTCCTGCAGGTGCACAAGTCCATGGCTGAAGGAGTGTGCTGCTCTCTGGGTCCTAAAGGCACCCTGCTTGTGTCAGAGGTTAACTCTGTGAGTACAGATAACGTAGTAGATGTCACCTGCAGTCCTATGTAACAACACAGATAACACAGTGATGGCTATCTGAGTACAGAAAATGCAGTAGTGTTACCTGAGGTCACGCCCTCTCTCTGCCATTGTCACACCCTTAAAAAAAAAAAAAAAGCGCAGTTAAAAATTTGCAAAAACATAGAGGGAGATTTATCAAAACTGCTGTAAAGGAAAACTGGTTTAGTGGCCCATAGCAACCAATCAGTTTCCACCTTTCATTTTCTAAAGGAGCTTTGAAAAATGAAAGGTGGAATCTGATTGGTTGCTATGGGCAACCAAACCAGTTTTCCTTTACACCAGTTTTGATAAATCTGTCCCATAGTTTGCAACTTTTTAACGCTACTTTTTAGGAACAAGGGAAATGATAAATCTCCCTCTCATTCTGTTCATGGCTTACAGCCAGTGGCACAACTAGAAATGACTAGGCCCCATATAGCAAATTTATGAACAGGATAACCCCCCCCCCATCCTTTTACTGTTGGGACTGGGGCGCTCTTTCTATTGCTATGTCTGTACAGCAGTTATTCACTGATAACTGGATTATTGATATTATCTAAGGGGCTCTTGTCTCTATGGGAACACAGGTGGGTGGGGAGGTCATGTGACTGCTCCTCTAAACACACTTGCTGCAATGCATGCTGGGATTTTTACTTTCACTTTGCAGCTGCTCTGCCCACACAGCCTGTCTGAGGGAGCTCCTCCAGGGAAGTGTGGCATGGTGAACAGGTTAGATAAATGACATACAGCCAGTACATGTCACCTGATACAAATACTTCATAGTGTTGGCTATTGTCTGGGGCACTTTGGATTTTTGATACTTAGGGTGGCCAACCCCTTTAATAGCCATATCAACCACTACATTTCCCTATGGCCTGAAATTTTTTTTTTTTACAAGACAGAACACTGGTGCAGATACTTAGGCCAAGGTGTGGTTAGAGGGGATCTGGCCCCCCCAGTACTGGCATTAGCTAACAGAATGACACGCCAACTTTATCAACTACCATGTTCTGTTCCCTGCAGTTTCCAGTAGAGGTCCATCCAAGACCGTGGGACTAAGTCTGGTACTGCAGCTCAGCTTTTTTTGTGCCGATGAATGGGGTTCTTAGTGTTGAAGTTCCACAGATAATAAATCCCTATCCTGGAAAACTATGCCTTAAAGGGGCTGGGCCATCTCACACTTTGGTGACTTATCGCTGGGATATGCCACCAATATCCGATAGGTTCGGGTCC
The DNA here is from genome assembly GCA_900303285.1 of Rhinella marina. Classification (NCBI taxonomy): domain Eukaryota; kingdom Metazoa; phylum Chordata; class Amphibia; order Anura; family Bufonidae; genus Rhinella; species Rhinella marina. The sequence goes on along the minus strand of ONZH01015616.1, from coordinate 50,232 downwards.
AACCTCTGGGACCTGCAACTATGTTTAGAATGGGTCCCCAAAGAGAAGGAGAGCATGCTGTACATGCTCTCCATTCACTTATTTCAACATTCGAGAAACTCTTTATTCATCATTATGGGAGTTCCAGAAATAGGGGAACTCTCATAGAAGTGAATGGAAGGAGGCCATGCTTGCGTCATGCACCCTATCTCACTTTGGATGCTCTGTTCTACAGATAGGTGCAGGTCCTAGTGGTGGAACCCACGGCTATAGTACTTTGGTGGCATATCCTAACAATATGCTACCAAAGTGTGAGATGAGCCAACCCCTTTAAACTTTTATTTTAATTAAAAAATTATGGTCAAAGAATCACTCCAACAACATAATTAGTGATGAGCGAAGCATTCGAATTCGGTTCAAAGTTTAGGAAAATTTGATTGGCAATGAAGCCGAGAATGTTTGCAATGATAACAGTTATATAGAATAAAGATAACTTAAAGGCTATCGACATCTTTGGGGGCATCTTTTATCATTGCATTTTACTCATCTGGGCTAAAAAAATTTAAATAATCTTTTTAAAAACATTTTAACAACTTTTGTTCTACAGCCTTCACTTTCAGTCTATCTGCAGACCATTTCTTTCTGCTTTTCAGTGCACTTGTCAGGGAGCTGCTCTGGCTTAATGTGTAACCATTATCTCTGAGCTCCTTAAGGCCCACAATAATTTATTTAAGCCATATTCTTATCAATTTGATAGAAATGTAGCTTTAATGAGTGTTTATGGGCTGTCAGGTGTTCAGAGACAAGGGCCATCAAAGCAGCTCCTTGACTGATTCAGCATAATACAGAAAACAATAGTCTGCAGATGCACTGAAATTGAAGGCTGTAGTACAAAAAATGTTGAAAATTTTAAATAAAGAACACTTTAAAAAATGTTTTTCAGACCAAAATGAGTACAGTGCGATGATAAGAAAATTTCCCCCAAAGGTATCCATCCATAGCCTTTAATAACTTGCTGGGGGTTTTACTTGCCTTTTGTCAAATCAATAACACTGTATGTGTAAGTGAAAGACATGTGAATTTTGACATGAGTTCTCATTGACTGATGTGCGTCATTCTTCTAAGCCATTATATAACCATGTAAGAAATTGGATTTTAATTCTTTACAAAGAAAAAAAAATCAGCTTCACACTGTAGTATTCAGCAAGAACATTTAAGACATGGACAGCACAAGTGGCTTTTGACCTACTTAAATGTTTATTTTTTTGTTCCCTGCAGTAAATTATTTGAATGGCTTTTAAAGAGACGTTGACTTGCCAGCCTAACACAGACATCAACAGTGCCCTGCAGGACTACAAGGCAGGGGATAGTCTTCATCAAAGCGGTATGTCGATGTATGAAGACAAGCTTATGTTAAAATGCTTGACACTTTTCCCTTGAAATGCAGCGGTTTTTATCCCCCCAAAGCAGGTAAAACACATCACGTGGGATGGATCATGTTCAAAGTGAAAGTGTTCTTTAGTCTGTTCAGAAATGAGATTATTATATACAGTACACTGGAGGATAAAGGCAGAGCTGTTCACTTCTACACAAATCATGCATGCTGTAATGCTTAAACTCAGACAGACCATTTGTTATTTTTAGGGCTTTTCTTCCAACTATATTGTCATAGCGGGAAATGAAATATTGCTGGGCATATGTTTCAGGCCATGATTAATTCATAGAGAAATCTTAAACTTGCCACAATAACAGAAAATGTTGCAAAGACAAAAGCATTTACTGCTTGTGGCAAGCTGGCTAGTCTTTACTCCTTACCTAGCTTCTTTACAAGTTCACTGATGCTCTGGGGTGCGCAAGCTTGGAAGTGCAAGTCAGCTATCCCTGCTCCAGGCTACCCTTCTGATGATGTGTGTGTGTTGGTGCACCTCTACCCTCTCTAAGTCCTGAGGGGGTGCGTTATTAAGCAAATTCCATTCTACTTTTACTTCTAGCTAACTATAAAACAGGATTTGGCTGTCTCTCTCTCTCTCTCTCTTCTTCTTTCTACATTGTATCTCCAAGAACTGCTGCCTGTTTGCTACCGACCATGAAGTCCTTTCAGACATTTCCCAATATGGACTCCAACATGCTCTCCAACACAAGGACTCCTTAAGCAGGGACTGGGAACTTAAAGTGGCCCTGGAAAAAATACTAAGAGTGGCCCCGTTTTGTAGTCAGGTATAAATTGATGGAAGGCAGTGCCAGCAATATCATATTGTGGAACATTATACCACGCCAACAGAGCCAATACATCCCGAAAAACTACCACTGGCCAGCCATGAGGAGGCCCCCTGGGTATCGGCCCACCGGGAAATTTCCCTGTAAGGTCTATGGCCAATCCGCCCCTGACCTTAAAGGGAACCTGTCAATTCCGAAACACCCCCTGAACTAGAGTAAGCGGTGTATAGTGTAAGTGACGTTGAGTCCGGTTATGTAATTTTTATCTTCATACTCACTTGCATTCTGACTCACTCACTCACTCACTCACATAATGGAGAGGACTCAAAGAAGAGTCCTCTCAATGCATTTTACTGTTGGTTTGTGGGAGCACAGCGTTGGAATTGAAGTGAGTATGAAGATAAAACTTACATATTCGGATTCAGCATCACTTACACTATACACCGCTTACTCTAGTTCAGGGGGTGTTTCGGAGATGACAGGTTCCCTTTAAGTATGACCCCTCCGCTGACTGCTGACTCAGTCCAACATTATCATGTCAATGGCAGTTATTTCTTCACTGTGACCAGTTCACGGTGCATTCTATAATAATTATAATATGTTTCCCATACTGAACAGTGTGGTCTACCTTTCATTATGCAGCTCCATTGACATCCTACCTCCCAGAGTCGTCAATCTTGATCACAGGCTACTTGTGATTTCACCCACAGTGGTGCACATATTTTCTAAATGACCTCTTTTGTGTATCATGGTGGCATAAGGCATATTATCAGCACATCACACATACTGTAGCACATAAATATTGTGATATCATACATGGCATTAGGTTTGGAACAATACTATACAAGATAATATAGAACATCCCATAAATACAGGGCATATACTGTCTTGTACTTTAGTAGACAGGCACATAAAAGTTCATCCTGGGTGTCTTTGTAACAACGTTAACCAATAGCAATGGAAAAGTAAAATACCAAAACTGCAAGGTAGGATGTGTATTTTCTTGTAAGAGGAACAAGTTCAATTCCAAGTCTATAAGAAGGGGGTAAACTGTCCGCGTGTGCAGCATCTCTGATCTGTGTAATAAGCTGAAAAATGGATTGGTTTCTTGCCTGCCAATTACCAATCCAATTGGAAGATAGGCCACTAATGGGCATTGTCCTTGTTTGTTTTGCTATTATGGTATTGGTAACAATTCTTCCTGAAACAGTTTTTCGAGCACATATCAAAATATGTCTGCATGTAAATACAGAAATAAGTCAAAGGTCCCCGTAATGAATTATTAATGAAGATCTTCTGATCATTATGTACTTTCCATGGCAATTATTTGCAAATCTCTGTAAACCTTGCCTAAGTTACAGTCAGTAATAAGAGAAAAGATAGATACAGGAAGAAATGAGAAAAAGAAAAGTCAAGAAAAAAACTAACAATAACAACTTAATTTCTCTTCATGGTGTGTAAATTACTCGTATCCCAGCACACGAGGTGATTCTGTTCAAAAAGCTTTAATGAGCCTAATAACATTTCTCTGAACCTTCACACTATGTTCTCAGTCTATTCTTAGATTTTGTTTTGGTCTTTGGTTCAGGAAAAAGTAGGATTCTTTGAAAACTAGATTCTTTACCTTTACAGTGGTTGTCTGGGATGTTTATATTTATGGCCTATCCTCAGGATAGATCATCGATATCTGATTGATGGGTCTACAATTCCTAGTATGCCCGCCAATCAACTGCTTGTAGAGATTGAGATGTTCTGGTGAATACTGAGGTCTCTTCACACTATAGCAATCACAGCACAGATCAATGGAAAGTGGCTATGCTTGTTATTGCCATTGACTTGAATGTGCAGTATTCCAGAATAGGGTACCTGCAAACTGTTCTTGTTATGTAATGGTATGTAATGTTATTTGATATTTAAATGCAATGTAATGTCCCAGTATATCTCTGTATATATATCAGTCGGGGGTTAGCGATCCTGACTTAGCTGAGGAATAGAGAGGAGTTACATATGCTGACTTTTTACAATACTAGGCCTATCTTCCAGAAAGTCACTGTCTCTGAGGATATTGGTATCAAGCAAGACATCTTTATTCATACATTTATACAGTACTCCAGGAAAAGACAGAGAAAGAGAAAAGAAGGTCCAGATTCTGCATGGCCAAACACTGGAGTCGGTCAGTTTGCTGGAGTCAATACTTGCTGTTAAAGGCTGATAAAGACTTTACTGCATTGAGGGGGGCATTGGTAAGACACCCATCATAGGTGGACATGGTCTTGCCTACTGTATCTCTAACCTGTACCCCTAAACTGCCAGAACACTGCCTTATATACCAGAGTGTCATTTATTCACTTTTTTTGCTGGCTTCATGGGCAGAATACTACTCTTTTACAACAAGTATTTAACCCATGTGTTTTACCCTTAGTGTATTTAGCACTAGGCAGCTGAAAGGGGCATTCCATTTATATAAAGTTATCCCCTATCCTATCTAGGGGATAACTATTAGATCAGCAGGGATCTTACCGATTTAATGTTCACTTATCACAAGAACGGGGGCCCATACTTTGTGGAGCCCTCTGGCAGGCGCATGGCTGCTGCATTCGTTTGTATGGGAGTTCTAGAGGCAGTACAGTGCTCGTGATTGGTAGGACCCCCACAGATCTAATAGTTATCCCCTATCCACAGGATATAACTTATATATAACTAGAACACCCCTTTAATTAGCTGGTCCACAGTCTACTCCATTATTAGATTTTTATTGGCCTGCTGGTTATTTTATCAGCTGAGAAATTCAGGAGGAAGAAGGAAGAATGTAAAAGAGTAGATAAGGTACAATACATCTAAACACGTTCTCTAGCTTTCAAAGCTGTTATTGTCAGAAACATTACAGGGTCCACATCTGCTGAATAAGGAAATGGTCTAGAGGCACAAATAAAATGCCTTTTCAGGTATTGATTCCTGCCCTGTATTTCATGTCAGCTTCCAGGATTTGAGACGGAGGAAAACATGAAAGGGTAATGAGTTTCTGAACACACAGTGTAATGGTGAACACTGCATCAAAAGCTTTCAGCAGTTGCCTAGATGCCGCTTCCCAGCACTACTAAACAACTTAAATATAATTGGCTGGAAGCCCCATAGGCTACATTTCCCCGCTGGAACACCGCTTACACTAATCCATTTATCAGGCTGACAGATGACTGAATCATTGCTAACGTGGGTCCTATTCCATTTATGTTTCTGCAGTCAAAATGTCAGATCCCTATTTGTACTGTATTCATTGAAGACATCTGCATTGTTGGGGGAGGGGTGGAAAGAAAACCTGTACTGAAGCAACTAATTATTACAGATATTTCAAAGATGTACTCACAGTTTTGAAGATGGGTTGCATGATACGGTGCATGAAATAATAACCATAGCTGGTAGAGTAGTACTGTTAATAATATCAACCTGCCAAAACGTATGTCAAGGTGGATGCAGACCACAGAGTGTCTCTGTGAAGGAAAAGTAGATGGGCCCCTTACTGCCTAATAGTTAATTTGTGAAGAACCAAGGGACATAGTTCTGTATAGTCCTCCTCCCTGGCGCAGTCCATCAAGAAATGGGAAGGGCTGGCAGAGGAAGCAGGAGGGACAAGGGAACACATATTGGCTTGGGCCTGCCCTCTGTGCACTTAGCTGCTCATTTACATGTGGATTAAAAGTACTTTTTCTCCAGAATGAAGCAATGAATCACTAAGTGAAAAGTATCATTACATTCAGCCGAGCTAGCCCTACAAGCATTGTGCCTGGTAACAGATTCCCGTTAAGAGAGGATCCATATGGAGATTTATCACAATGTTGGAGAGTTTCTAACTAAAATGTGCCTGAATTCTTCTTATTCTTGAATTCTTATGTTTTAGACACTTTTTTTAGACTCATGCAACAAGAGAGTGGATTACCAGGAAAGGGGCATCACTTAGGGTGCGCCAAAATGTTGATGAAGAATTCTGAAGTCTCTCAGGTGGCACCCAAAATTATCTTTTCTGTGCAGGAGATCTCCCTGTGCAAAGAGAGATTTTTTTTTAGCCCGAAAAAATTATTCTCTATGGGGATGAGCAGTGACTGTAGCAATCGCTAGTCCCTGTAAAGAGGAGATATAAATGCAGCTCTTACCTCTTCAGATGATCAGGCGACTTTTGAGAATAAACATTCACAATAATTGCCAGTATAATTGGTTTATGTAAAAGGACCATTACAATATGCCGATCTGCTTCTAGGATACAACTGGATCAATTTAGGCTCTCTAGTCTAATTTTGTATTGTCTATATGTAGACAAGATTAGTAAATCTGCCCCACTGTGTTCATTATAATAATTAGCATGATTGTGCCTCATTCCTCTCTACTACTGTCATAAATAAAATGTTAGCTTTGCTCACAGTAAAATGAATTTCAGCTTATAGATTCAATCTGTTTCATGCAATACAAATGACCTTAGTGGTTGGAGAAAGGTGACCAGATGATGGCTCATGATAAATAACCAGGGACGAATTGGGAAAAAAGTAAATTCTTTATGTCACTAAAATAATTTTTGTATTGCTGAAAGGTGACATGATGGTCAAATGGAGTATAGTATAGAATAATTAGCGTTTTCCTTTTGAATATTAAACAATTATTCACCACCTTTTCTACAGATCCCTCAGCGTAGTTGGACCCAATGATAGTAATTATGCTTACCTGAGCCCTACTGCTGGGTTCTGGCTCCATCATTGTCCCTGACTTTGCAGGTTCTGGGTCTCTCAGCACAGCAACAACCGGTTTGACTGGCTACAGCGGGGACATGTGTCCCAAGCACCACGTAATCCAGTGACCTGATACATGGCTGACACGTGATTGCTGTGGCCAGTAATTGGCTGTAAAGGTCAAGTGACCCACGTCAAACCATATCCAGGACCTACAGAATAAGAGGGACAATGAAGGAGCTGGAACCCAGTGGTGGGGATCAGATAATCATTATTACCACCACAGATCTTCAGCCATGCTGCGGGTCTGTAGAAAACATCCCCAGCTGAATGACTATCCCCATTGTCTTTTATGTAGGTTTTACAATAGAAATAGATCAGCAAACACCACCTATAGTATATTTTTAACTAAATTTGCCTCCATTAATTTGGAATGAGCATTCATTTGGGCATGGCATTTTTCAATCTGCATTTAATAAAGGCTGTCACATTTTTTGGAAGCTGGACTTACTCCTTTTTCATTTGGATTCTTGTGCTGTGTTCCTAGCACCATCCATGCTTCTGCTGTGATTTAATACAGGTGAGCTCAGTTGCTATTTCTCCGTTTTGGACTGGGAAGGGGACAAGCTGGTAGGCCTGTCTCATTCATCATTTTCTACGCCTGGTTTAGATGTAGAAAATAGTCTAAATGCATGACAGCAAGGAAGCTGTCTTACATTTAGAATTGGTGCAGGATGCGCCAAGGTTATGTAGATGCCGGTACCTCTACATAACTTCGGTGGATCCACCACTAGCCATAGGGCTTATTAAGATTAGCATCTAAAACGTCGGTCTTAATAAATGTGCAGATTTTTGGCAAGTAATACAACACTATAGTGTTACATTGCTTTGAAACTTCTAATATGAAAATTATCATGTTGACTATGTGGGATAAAAGAACTCCTAAACCAATGTGCACCACTCACCCATAGTGGTGAGGTGGTGTCACAATATCCTGGCTGTCAGCACGCCCATTCTGCCATGATGGACATCTCACTCACCAGAACTAGCAGTCAATTCATATTCCCAGTGGGACATTAATCAAGGTGAAATTTGTATTAAAGTGATAGGTCCATTAAAACTGGTTGTAGACATAAGATATTTGGCACTAGAACCCACAAACTATCTAATGTCCATAGTCATGACTAACCCTCAGCTGAAGGCTGGCTGAATCGTCACTTGCTGAATACCTACCATAACTTTTAAATAAATGCATCATCCCACTGCAGACAGCGGTATACTTCAAAACAGGGGTTAAATCCATTCCTATATATATATATTTATACTCAAGGTATTGATAGGCTGTATTTACATCCACTAATCACCAGATGGGTCTGTTTCCCTCCCCCATAGCTAAGGAAGAGTTTAGACCAATCTACAGTTGTTCAGGCAGTTCATATTAGTGATCTATCCTCAGGATCCTCCTATACACTTCTATAGGAGCGATCCGTCGCATTGAAATTAATGGGACAGCTTGGGTGTAATTACACCTGCACCTCCTGAGGATAGGTCATCCAAAAAATAACTTGGACAACCCCTTTGAGGGTGTGAGTGCATGGACAGAACAGAGGCCAGATGCAAAAGGTATTGCTGACTCACAAGCCAACCCTGGACCTAGGTACCAGCGAGGGCAAGGCCAGAAATAATTTTACCTGCAAAAGCAGGCCAGAAGTAAAGAGACAGGTGCAGAGTACAAGTTCTGTAGAGATGAGGTGTCTAAAGGTGTCTATTGGTTCTACAGCATATTTGTATTTAAGTTTTTTCCAGGTATCTGGAAATACATTGGAGCAGATTGACCTTCTGCGTAAAAGAATATCCACACAGGACATTGTGGAAGTGTAACGGAAGTACAGCAACTTGTTAAAAAAAAAATGTGGAGCATAGTCTGAAATTATTGTTCACCCTGAGGTTGCATTACAGCAAGAGAAAGTGTTGCATCCCATTTTGGTTGCATATGTCCAAGTCAGCTAGAGAAGTGCAGTGTGAGAATTGCTTCAAAGAAACATCTTGACTGATTAATCATCTTTTTAGCCGTGCCACCTGTAAGATATTGCATTTTGTGAAAGAACTGCCAGTCCGTGCATACTTAAAACCAGACTTGGACTGGTGGATCCCTGGGCAAGGTAAGCCCCTAGTCCCCATCCCCTGTACAAGAGACACATGGCATAGTAGACTGCACTACATATAGATAAGCAGCATCACAAAAAAATGGGTATAGTATTTATAAGACTACCCAGTTATACTATATAACTTGTATTATATTATATTATTATAGAAGCAACAGGTGGCTGAGATGACTTGTAGGTGTAGTGTCAGGCCAGCCAGTATCATCTTTTATGAGGGACTTGTTTTTCTTAAAGCTGTTGAATAATGAATGTATTGAAATAATGAATTGTATCATTTTGCTGCTGACTGCCTGGCACTGTGTGAGTAGATAATATATGCATATAGCATTACAGTGCACCCCAGTCTACAATTTTACTAGTGGGCACTAGGCGGTAGGTGCCCCAGTCCTACGCTGATGAGATTTGCATAAGAATGTACATAAACTTTAATCTGGCCTCATTATTTTTTGCAACGCTATACTGCACCAACATCTGCAGCTTCACTAAGGGACCCTGTCTTACACCTCAAAACCATCAACACCAAGGGCACCCCAGTCTACACCACCCAGGAGAACCTATCACTGAACGATCCAGGGGAGCAACAGAATTAGTATTACAACCATCATTCTTGCTACTATCACTTCTCTCCTCTTCATCTGCCCTCTCCTGGGATTGCTACATAAAGACACATTGGATTTGCAACTGGTAAATAACATGATTCATTTTTTTATGAGAATTTTCTAATTAACCAGATGATTCAGTAAGAAAACTAACTGCATTGTCCATGATATAAGGGTAGTCCAAGGTCGGATTAGCGAGTTTTATAGCTGCTGTAGACATTGTTTTAGAAAAACAAAGAAGAATGACAGAACTGTGGTTATTCTCATTTTTCTTACGTCAAGCTAATTAAAGTTTCGAAAAGATTAACTGAAAAAGTCTCATATAAAACACTAATCTCAATTAATCCTACCCAGCTGCTTAATTGAGTGCAAAATTGAAGAGAATACACAATAGAAATAATACTTAATGGTCTAAATAATACGTGGAGCTCTTTAGCAAACATTTTCATTGAAGCCAACTGAACCAAAGTAATAACTTAGCACCAAAGTTTTCATTGCCTGTCCATTGGATTTGGAATGGAGGGGTACTTGGAGAAATTAGGGAGCAGTGCATTTTTATGTTTATAACTGAAATGAACACAGAATTGAACTACATATACTATCCCAGCACAGGACTATGCAACTAACCTTTCTACGGTATTTCAATATACAGTATGTTTGGGAAGTTATATTGCTGCCTAATGGTAAAAATTAAAAAAATCAAGTTGTCCCCCATAATTCTACACTTAGTACCCCATAATGACAAAGTGAACAGAGAATTTGTGAATGATTTCAAATTTATTAAAAAGGAAAAAACTAAAATTTCGCATGGACCTAAGTATTCAGACTCTTTGCTATGACACTTGAAATTGAGCTCTGGGGGAGTTCCATTTCTCCCAATCATCTTTGAGATGTTTATACACATTGATTGGAGACCACCTGTGGTAAAGTCAGTTAATTGGACATGATTTGGAAAGACAATCCTCTGGTCTCACAGCTGACAATACATAGAGCAAAAACCAAGCCAGGAGGAGGAAAGAACTGCCTCTAGAGATCAGAGACAGGATTGCGTGGAGGCATTGATGTGAAAAAGGGTACAATTTTTTTTTCCTCTGGACCTCAGACTGGGCTAAAGGCTCACCATCCAACAAGACAATGACTCTAAGCACTCAGCAAAGATAACACTAAGGGACCACTCTGTGAATGTTCTTTGAGTGGCCCAGCCAGAGCCTTGACTTGAACCCATCGAACATCTCTGGAGAGATCTGAAAATGGCACTCCACTAATGGTCCCCATCTAACCTGACAGAGTTTGAGAGGATCTGCAGACAAGAATGTCAGAACCCCCCCCCCCAAAAAAAAAAACAAACAAAAAACAAACAAACCTTGTGTCATTATACCCAAGAAGACTGGAGACTGTAATTGCTGCCAAATGTGCTTCCACTGAGCCTTGAGTAAAAGGTCTGAATGCTTTTGCCATTGCAAGATTTTAGTTTTCTTTATCAATAAATTAGCAAAGATTATAACACATTCTATTTTCACACTGTCATTATGGGGAATTAGCATTAGCTTTTGAATAGTACTCCTCAATTGCACCACTTAAAGGGGTTCTCCAAGGTATATGTAAACAATGAAGAGGAGGCAGCACTGATACGGCGTGCGCCTCCTCTTCAAACAGCTGATTGGCCGGGGTGCCAGGTGTCGGACCCCCACCGATCTGATATATCTGAGGATAGGTAATCAATATATATAACTCGGAGAACCACTTTAAGTTAGAATTACTAAGACCTTTTTACAGGTTTCCTCATTAGTAAAGTGGTCTGTCAGATTCCCTTCAAATTCTCCACCATATAATGCAGGCTTCTATTTATGAACATTCAGGTCTTGAAGGATTTTGAAATTTTTTCTACTTTTAACAGAATCTACTAGTAAGTGATTGAACGATTTTACGTTAAAATCCCCTAGGGGGAATAAAAATAAGTGTAAAATAAAGTTTAAAATAATAAACAATAAAAATAATGAACATCATTGGTATTGTTGCATCCCTAAACACCGGAACTACAGTATTAAAATCTAAAAATATTTATCTCTTATGTTTAAAGGCTTAACACCCCAAAATCAATCAGTGAAAACTACAGATAACCCCACAAAAAAATGAGCCCTCGCACAGCATACATTTAAAAAAGTTATGGGGGTCAAAATATGCAGATGCAAATAAAAAATTTATTTTTTCAATTTATTTTAAAGTATTAGCAAAACACAAAAAAAACTATACAAATGTGGTATCCCTGTAATCATAGTGACCCACAAGATAATGTGTTATTTTTACCGCATAAGGAACACAATAAAAACTACACAATGGTGGAATTTTTTTCCAATTCCACCCCAATATACAATTTTTTCCCAGCTTCCCACTATATCATATACAACAGTAAATGGTGCCATTTGAAAGTACAACTTTTTCCACAAAAAACAACCCTCATACAGCTATGTGAATGGGAAAATGATTGTTATTGCTACTGGAAGGTATAGAGTGAAAACCAAAAAAACCTGAAAAACTGCTGGTTCAGGAAGGTGTTAAAAAACATCATAACTTTGGGAAAAAGCTAAACATTTTACAACTATGAAGCTATCCAACTATGAATTCTCATATACTGTTGCTATCACCATGGGAAGACGTACTGAAGCTAAGTAGTAACCAGCTTCATGCACAGGTCATCCAAGAAAAAGAAGAATTTTGAAGACAGGCGTTCTATATTTATAAAATACATTTACTGTAAAAGAGTTACCAAAGATGTGAAATATGTAATTTTCTAGGTAACTGTACGTAGGCTTATAAAAGACCTTTTGAGTTTAAGCATGAAGATTTAAGACGGGAAAAACTAAAAAAACAGAGATGAGACATGTCTACTGAGGTTCTGCTTTTCATCTAATAAATGATTCAGGATGTTTTGTCTGAATATTCTCCAGCATCGGTAACGTAAACATAAAGTGGTTATACGTGGGCCCTAAGTGACCATATATTTTAGACGTAAGAGATATTTGCTTAGTTCTACTACAATGTCCTTGATTTTTACATAAAGTATGAAAATGCTTGTGATTTTATTTAATCTCGCTAGGATACATTTCCATGTTAAACCTTAGAATTTCTTGGGTATCTACATATTATGTGTACTATAGGAGCAGGTATTATTATTGCCATGGGTCTTATATGTGGATGGTGGGGGAGGGTCAGCTCAGGTTGATTTAATGATCCCTTTGCTAAGCAGTCCTAGCAAGCAAAGTGGGAAGAACTACCTTAAAGATGCTCCTGGGCTGTTTGGTACACTGCTTCTCCATTAACCACTCCTCTCTGTGTTATTAATGTTATACAATTTACATTGGCAATCTTGTTGTGGTCATGCTTTATAATGGTAGATGCATGTAGATCTCAGTTTTGCATTTATTTTTTTAAGCAACCCTCTTCTTTATGTATGTCCTTTTACACACGTGGACAAAGTTAAAGTGAAAAAGAAAGAAAAACCCACAATGATCACTGAAATAACTCGAAACTGACAAAAGTAATAATAAATAAAAATTATTGAGAATCAGCTAATGAAAAGCAGACATTGCTTTTGAATAGTGTTTCAACAGAATTGTACAGGGAAAAATAGCGAAGGGGATGCAGTGTAATTCAGGAGTTGGAGTAGCTAGAATCATAGCAATCAGTTGACCACTGGGGTTTCCTTTCAAGAAGAGATTATCAATCCAAGACAACCTATTTACTTGGATGTGGTGGTGTTTATAATAGCATGCCTTTTTGCTGCAGTGTTTGTGTTGCAATAACGGTCCAGCTTAGTCCAGGGGGAGAAATATCATCTCCTATGCCAACTCTGGTTTGTTTCCATCCGGAATGTAGCACTTTCTACTACTGTATCCAACCAAACCCATGATGCTCCTCCGCTCTCCCTGCCAAAGCTCCAGCACCGCCCCTAATATCACCTAGCTAGTTAACGGACATCTGTCAGCAGATTTGTACCTATGAAACTGACTGACCTGTAACATGTGTGCTTGGCAGCTGAAGACATCTGTGTTGGTCCCATGTTCTTATGTGCCTTCAATGCTGAGAAAAATGATATTTTAATATATGCAAATGAGCCTCTATGAGCAAGGGGCCGTTGCCATTACGTCTAGAGGCTCTGCTCTCTCTGCAACTGCCTTACCCTCTGCACTTTGATCACGTTTACACTATCTTGAACTTTCAAAGTGCAGAGAGCACAGCAGTTGCAGAAAGAGCAGAGCCTCTAGGTGTAACGGCAATGCCCCTGTTGCTCGTAGAGGCTCATTTGCATATATTAAAACTACATTTTTCTCAGCAATGCAGGCACATATGGACATGGGACAAACACAGATGCCTTCAGCTGCCAAATGCCAGTTTCAAAGGTACAAATCTGATGACAGATGCCCTTTGATAGCCCCTCCCACCCAGATAGTTACATAGACACTCCCCTATCACTCCCGCTGGTGCTGCTTTGACCAGCCCATGGAAGTAAGAAAGAGTTGCATGGACAGGGTCATTTGACCACAGCCCAGAACAAACAAAGGGAGCAAGGTAAAAGAAAGACATTACAAAATTACAGCTACCATCATAAATTATTATTTTAAGGAATGCTGTTGCAATTCAGAAAAGCTGTTTAGGAAATTGCTAGACAATGTCACATTCGCTACTAATGAATAGGTAATTTGCTAGCTTTAATTTTAAATCGATGATACATTTTTTCTTTTCCTATACAGTTCAAACATTTTTCCTTATCACCTGACAAAAGAATCTTCCAAGAAGCCATCCATGCCATCACACTGGAAGATTAAGGTGATTTACGTATTCTGGCGGCATAACCTACATTCTTGGGATTTTTTTTTTACTACAGTACTTTGTGAGGCTGAAGTGTGTTCCATTGCCATGCACATTTGAAAACCAGCACTTGTTGCTAAGCAACCGAATATTAAGGCTGAGAACCGCTGAGATCCACTATGCTTACAGTTCCATGAAGGTTTAATCTGTAGCTAAATTTATTTCCTGACTATTGGATATTTAACTGACTGATGTTAATGCTATTATTTTGCTGAATGTTTTAGAGAAATCCCACGGTCTGCGCTATAATACCGCACAGTCGTATTGAGATTCTGATTTTCTTCCCCTTGTGAACAATAAATACTTAATTACATTTGCATAATGTGTATTCTTTTTTAACTTCAAAACCCAATTTTTAGCATTTATCCCTGGTCTACAACGTGAATACAAAGAATGAACATTTCAGATATTTCCTTACAGATCATTCACTTCTTTTTACATGTACACAAAAGGAATTGTAATCATCTGCGGGCAATAAATATATTAAGGCAATCAGCCATCAATTATATTCACAAAGATATGGCCAGACATGGTGACAATGCTGCGCAGAACACCCGCAGTGTAGACTGATTTGCACTGGGGGCTTTGTAATCCTCAACATGTCATGTTAGGCTGCGCATTTTGCCTGTGGCTTTCAAGCTTCGCATTGTTAGGGCTCATGCACATGGCCGTTGCCGTTTTTGCTGTCTGCAAACTGCAGATCCGTAAAACACGGATATTGGCCATGTGTGTTCCGCATTTTGTGGAATAGAGTGTCCTGCCCTCTATAGAACTGTCCTATCCTTGTCTGTTTTATGGAAAAGGACATGTCTATTTTTTTGTGGGGCCGCAGAATGGACATATGCTGTCCGTATCTTTTGTGGCCCGCAAATAATGCATATTGGATGCGGACGAAAAATACTTTTGTGTGCATGAGCCCTTAAGGTGGAATACAGTGGAAGCCCAATGCAATCCCACCCGCAGGGTTACTGCAAAAACCAGCCCATTTTGGACAGTTTTTCGAGTTGCGGATTTTGGCCTTACATTGAAAGTGTTTTACAATAATGATAGCCATGCAGTTTGTCAATATCATGTTTTAGAATTAGATAGGTAACTGTCAAGAAGAGGACATGCCCCATATACTGAGTATTCCAGACAACATTTATACTTTTCAATGGGTATCTGATCATCTGATCACTGGGACACCCACTGATTGCTGCTGCCCAAAGTGTATGACTGGCGTGAGGAGGAGTATGAAGGTAGTTGAGTATTCAGTTTAATGGATAGGTTAAAGGGGTTATCCCACGAATAATGTAAAAAATGAAAATCAGACATCCTATAGTACATGACAACCTCTTTCTAACAAAGCTAGAACCAGCCCTGTACATCACATGGCTCCAGAGATCTCCCCATCCATTGCTCTCCTAGATTTATATCAAGCTGACAGCTCAGGGGAGTGTCTTTTCTGCTGTAGCTAAGGAGGCGTGTCTCAGCTCTCCCTATCACAGCTCAGGAGGCAGTTAAAAGTTGAAACTGAGCATGTGCGGCCTGCTCAGTGAATAGGTCAAAGAAATAAGAAATTAAGTGGTCCTATAGAGATACATTTTATTGAATAACTCAGCAGCTATTCAAAATTTTTAATGGCATGCAATTACTAAAGTATTCAGATCCAGGTGCTGGTTTGAAAACTGTAGAATATTTTTCGTGGGACAACCCCTTTAAGTAGACAGATTAGAAAGGTGTGCTTCTGGTGTAAAGAACTGTCTTAGTTGCCCATAGCAACCAATGAGATTCCACTTTTCATTTTCCAAAGGAGCTGTGATAAATGAAAGGTGGAATCTGGTTGCTATGGACAACTAAGTCAGTTCTAATTTACACCAGTTTGATAAATGACCCCAAATATCTTAATAATGTTTCCCCCATTACCTGTTGCACCCTTAATGAAGCAGGTAGGGGTATAACAAGTAACCACGGGGCCCCATAGTTACTTTTCAAATGTGTTTGTGCTTCATTGTGACATAAATGGAGTAGAGTATAATTATATTGGTCTTTCCTCGGCCTCTTAGTGATCTGCATTCATTTTCAAGCTCTCATCCTCCATGATCCACTGTGTGGCAGTGGAGCTGCCAGACTGGTGGATATTTTGCAGCAGTGCTTTTGGGGTGGCATGTTTATGCCGCAAATTTGGAGAATTGACCACTAAGGGGTGAGTGCAGTAAAGCTGTATTTAAGTTTACTGCAATATTAAATCCAAAGGGGTCACCTGAGTGTTTAATACTGATGACTCATTGTCAGGATAGGTCATCAGTATGTGATCAGTGGGGGTCTAATGCCGGACACCCCCACAATCAGCAGTTTGAAGCTGCTTACCAAGCACTGTGCTGTCCATTGGATAGCTGCTGTGCTTGGTTTTGCAGCTCAGCCCTATTCACTTTCCTATTAATTTATTTTATGCACTTATATAGCGCTGACATATTCTGCAGCATTTTACAGACATTAGCATCAATCTGTCCCCAACGAGGCTCACAATCTAAGTTGAATGGGACTTAGCTCTGCCTAGGCCACGTGACTTCTGAACGTGACGTCACTGGCCTAGGAAGAGGCAGTGGCACTCATGTAGTATTAAACACTCAGGCAATCCCTTTAAATGTGGGCTTAACTCTTCCAATGGGATTCCTAGTCTGGGGAAGAGGCAGGCTGTGGGACCCAGAACCAGGGGTATAGATATAGTGAAAGCGGGGGAAGTGGCTGTCACGGGCTCGAACTCAGAAGGGAACCGCCTAGGGGAGGACTAAAAGATTTTATTATCATGGCTCCTGCAACAGTATTATATATGGTGACAGTATATACAGTGACATGGCATACAGTATTGTAAATGGCCTGGTCTGAAAGACCGATCTTAACTAGCTTCAGGAATGGGAGGTTGGATGGTTGGAGGGAGTTGCAAAGAAGTTACTGGGAGGGAGGGTGTTTAAAAATTTGCTGTGAGGCCCAGTAAGTTCTAGTTACTCCACTGTCCAGAACCATATGGGTGGTATATACTTGTTCTTGGGGGAAATGGGTGTCAGACCCAGGTGTTATTAGTAAAGGACAAATGATGTGTAGGTCGTAGCCAGATAATGTGGGACTTGTTTTTGTACCCTGTGTTGGAAAAGTACATTGACTGCTGTGTAAAGTACACTGTCTTGCTGTGATAAGAGATAATAAAACTGGCTTAGTCCAGTTGTACCCAATCCACTGTGTTAAAATAATGTTATGTGATGTGTTCCATCTGTCTAGACCCAGATTACGGCTATCTACAGTAGGAGAATCCAGAGTTGTTACAACAGTTATTATTAATTGAGCTTCAATTTTGAGTGAAGATGAGTTCCTTAGTTGCTGGAACCTATACAAGCTGTTATGCCTGCTATATTCTCAGTTATTCGCATACAGGCAAGCTATGACCCTAATGGCAACTTCTAGTTTTAGACTTGAACCTCCTCACTTGTCTTTATCAGACCAAAAGTTGGTGGTTACAAGAAAAAAATTCAATTATTACAGTTTTTGGACTTCAAATCTAGTCATGAATGAAGTACAGCCAGCAAAGAGAAAAGAGTAATATAATAGTGTCTTATGAGCAAGGTTACTGAAGACCTGTTACTAATTAGGTGGTCTGTTATCCAAGTAAGAATTTGCGGTTATCCAAGCCAAACTGCCCAAAGCATGCATTTTGTGAAATGCTTAGAATATAGCAACGTCACCTAAGCAAAGAGGTTCACAGTCACACATTTCAGTACTATTGTACTGTTCTTCCATGAGATGCCATAGTGTTTCTAGACATTGCCAATAAACTGCACCCAAGATTGTGTGGAATCTCCATAGACATGAGATACTTCAACACTGGATCTAAGCTCCCCACATTTTACAGGTCCACATTTCAAATTGTCATGGTTCCTCATCATGTTGCTTTCTTTGTATGTTCAGCTGCCATCCAACAAGGTTGTCAGTAATGATATTCAACTCTGATTCTGTCTCAGCTGCAAAATGCCATCTTGAGCAATGCCTCAGTGCACATATTCCTTGATGATATTCATTGCATGATGTTCTTCATCCAGCAACTCAGCAAGCATTTCACATCCTTGATAGCATGAAGGCCCAAGCTTGCATTGCATCATACACTAAATATGTAGTGGATAACCCTCATGAACATTCATCAGGATATTTATAGTACAAGCAATGAATGCAGCAATGAAGCTGCCTAGCAGATGGCCATCAGATTTTAGACATGTCTGATTTAATGTCACCACCAACAATTGAAAATCGGCTGTATTTCCAGGCAATAACATAACACTTCAAATTGGATTGAGCTAAATGTGGAAAGTTGTTTTCTCACCAGGTCAAAGACACAGCACTTAGTTGCTAAATGGAAACATGCAACCAGCATTTTCCCCATATTAGACATTTACATCTGCTCATACTGTAGCGGGTCTATTTATAATCTGGCATACAACAAGCTTCATCTTATTTTTAACGACAAGCTCATGCAAGAAGAGGCAAAAAGAAGCAATTAGTGACAAGGTCTCCAAAGGGATCCTCTTCTTCACGTTAAAGTATAATGACCAAACCTGTTTAGCTTGTAACCAGGGTTGTCTGCAACTAAGGTAATTGGTTGCTAATAAAAACAGTCGATATCTGCTAATTTTAACATGGATACTTACTTACATAAGAATGGTGTATTAAGAAGCTGATGCACTACTGTATATTTCAGGATATAAGGTGCTCCAAAATTGTAGGTTGCAAGATAGAATAAAAACAAGATAAACAATATATTGTAATAATAATAGTAGAATAGTGAAATGGTATGATACTACATGTCAAAGTTGTTGTGTGTGTAGAGTCCTTTTTATAGGGATGCTTGTATAATTCTAGGTGCACAGGTGTCCAAATAAAAATCACTCTCTAACCCTTGAAAACTGAAATTGTAGTAGCTGAAAAGAGAAAACCTTTGTCGATCAGCCCTTTCTGTCAAGATAAGTGTGGAGGGGGGTATGTTAATTAGGGTACAACCATACGTTTGTGCCGCGGTTGGCTGGTGGCCGTGCTGCAGTTGAGTACCACTGTGGTCATATAGGCCGCAGTTGCCTGTAATTAAAATATTGGGACACTTGGTCTGTATTGTTGGTGGTATTGACATTGCCATGTGGCCATTGACAGCACAGACCCACCCAAAAGTGCCATCTCATTAGTTTAATTAGAGGCAACTGCTGCCTGTACGACCACAGTGGTGCGCAACTGCAGCATGGCCAGATCGCAAGCACGACGCTCCTTCGCAGTCATACTTTAACTAACATACCCACCTCTGTCCTGATTGTGTCAAAGGTTTTCAGCTACTACAATTTTAGTTTGCAAGGGTTAGGATGTGATTTTTATTTAGTGTTTGGCTGTGCAGTCGTACCTTAAAGAAAATGTGCAGGATATTAACGTTTAGGAGTAAATCTGCAAGGTACTATAGGGGAGGATAATAGATTGCATTCAAGTGGTTTTCGGGGAGTACAACATTGAACTATCCTCACTAACTATCTAAACATTGGGGCTTAACTCCTGCCACTCACAACTGATGGGCACTGCAGCCCTTTTCCTAGGCTAGTGATGTCACCTTTATCGGTCACATGGCCTATGTACAGTTCATTCCCATTCAAGCAATATTGTATTCCCATAAAATCCCTTTTAAGAGGTTGTCTAGTGGCCATTAAAAAAACAAAAAAAAAACCTTACTACTCATGTTACTGATCCGGATCAGCAAGGGATCTGTAAAACTGGCCCTAAATTTGAGACAATAATCGTCCGCATTGCAGCTGATCAGTCTTCCATGCGATCCTTTGTACGAATGATCCCGCTCGTGACATGTCAGACTAAACTGGCCGACCTGGGAGTCAGTTTTAAAAAAGTGCTCCCTGATCCTTGAGCACAATGGCAAACGATTGGCTGAGCAGTTTCAGTTGACAAGAGCCAAAATTTTCCAGCATGGCTGATTAGATTTTCAGCAGACAGGAGTATTCAGTCAGCCATCAAACTATTCACACTAATTTTTTTTTTGACAGTTGGCTAAACTGGTCAAAATATGTCATTCCGTTTGGCTTTTATTTTATGTGCATGGCCAGAATTAATTCAATATTACATCTTATATTATTTTATAGCATTCTATGAATTAAAAAATAGCTAGCTGGGGAATCCCATTAATATGAAATCTGTGTATAGAAAATGAAACACCATTTTCTCTATTCAGTGATCAATGACTGGATTGAAACTGGTACTGTGTTATAAAGTTTGGGCACGTCTTCTGCTCTGTAAAATGAACTTAATTTACCTATTTCCTGAGAACGCCTTTAAGAAAGTACAAATTATACTATTCAGTCCTAGGCTGCTGCCAATAATAGTCTTAGCAGTTACACAGCATGATATCTGTGTTACTGAGGAAAAAACATCACAGTTTTATTTGGCAAGACAAGAAAGCATTTTTCATTATATCAAGCCCTTTGAATTACATGTGGACTTCAATTTCCCGAGCATTGTTTGCATTACCAGTCAATTAGAAATACAAACTTTACAGAAGATGAACACGCTTCCCCTACTATAGAGAGTAAGGAATAAATTAAAATGAAGCTTTCACCACCAGAATATGTAAAGGAGTTTGGTGATAAGGCAAGGCAAGAAGGCATTAAGGCAAGAACCTTAACCACTGGGCTCTAGAGCTCAGTGCTAAGTCAGAGGTGAAAAACCTCATAGAAGTATCTCTTTAATGTAGAAGGTTGGCAGTGCAAATCCCCACAGAAAGATTTTAAAAATAGAGGCTAAATAAAACTTAAATACACTGGGTGAAAAGTTTGATTTAATTGCAAAAAAAAAAAATGGAGCAAAACATATAATATGATCAAATAACATCCTTATTAACCCACACCAACCCTTGTAACCAGTATTTTTTGTTGGGAAACCCTCATAACTTTTTAACAGTTATGTCTACGGAAATGTGTTGGGGCTCATTTTTTGCGGGGCGACCTGTCGTTTTTGACAATACCATTTTGGGGTGTGTATGACTTGATCACTTTTTATTCAATTTTCTTGGGAAATAAAGTGAGGAAAAAAATGTGAATCAGCCTTTTAAAAATGTTTTTCTGTTACGCCATTCACAATATGGGCTAACTTTAAAAAAAAAAAAAATTAATAGTATGGGCTTTTTCGCATGTGGTGATTCCAATAATGCTAATTTTTTTGTTTGTTTCTTTTTATTATGGGGAATGGGGGTGATTTTAATTTTTATGGGTTTTTTTATATTTTCAAAACGTTTAATTTTTTTTAAATTTTTTGTTAAGTCCCCCAAGGGGACCAGACGTTACAATCATCAAATGTAAATTGCTCTATTAGTCTGTATACAAATCACTTTATCACAGTTCAGTGCTGCCATCTAGTGGCCTGAACTGGGATATACTAACAGTGAGCCTGGAAGCCTAGTATGAGCTGTGGCTTATATATAGAACAGGGTACTTTCCCCAATCTCTGCTGGGGGAAAGTGCGCCTGAAGAGGAATCACACGCTTCTGTTTTTTAACACTCTGACAGATGACGTGAGTGAGGGGAACTCATTGCTGTGAGGGGAGGTGCATGTGGCGTATTCTGGGGCCATGAGGGTGAAGAACTGTGTGAGGAGCTTTATATGGTGTAAATCTGTGAGGGAGGGCCGGTTCTACTGGGCAGTATTTTGTGCTGTACTGTGGTATTTAGTTCTGCTTGGGCAGTATTTTGTGCTGCACTGTGGTATTTAGTTCTGCTGGCCAGTATATTGTGCTTCATTGTGGTATTTCATTCTGCTGGGCAGTATTTTGTGCTGCGCTGTGATATTTGGTTCTGCTGGGGTGGTATTTTCTGCGGCTCTACAGTACTGTTGGGCCCACCTACTTCCGTTGTTCCTGCCTTCTTGTGTTGCCTGATCTTCCGTCAATGTAGACCTACCTACAACAGGAGACACTTTTCGTTTTTCTCTCTAGTGCCACTTTAAGTTCCCAGTCTGCCCCTGGATTATAGTGACAGATACAGGCACTTTAAATGGATGCCATGTGATAGTATATTCATTGTCTAGTGGCTGAGGCAGCTAATTGCTGGGAATATCAGCTGATGGACCTGATCAATTGCTTTCCAGGATAACTTCTTTCAGAGGAGGGACTATCCAGTTGCCACAACCTCTTTAAATAAGTTCTGAAATATATTGTCCTGGTCAGAACATCTTATTTTATTAGTAGATTCAATAGTAAAAATGAATAAGCAATATATAAGTGCATATAAATATATGTATGGATAGCTATGAGTTCTCCACCTATTGGTAATAATAAATAGAGGTGTCATATCCTGTAAGTCTATGCTCATATCCCATATTCACAATGTCATTAGCACAATATAGAACAAACCTCTGAATGTTCTGTGTGTCAATGTTTACATGCATTATACATCAGTCCACATAAAATAATGAATTCATAGCTGCAAACCATGGGAATTAGAATTATTACTTTATAAAGGTGAGTCAGGATTTTTAGAAATACACAAAAGCTTTTACATAATGAAAGAGATTTTATGATCATCTTGCTCCTTAGAATAAAAGCATTTCTAGAAAGTCATTACTTGAATTACAAAAATTGTATTAGCTGTGATTGTAAATGTGGCATTGTGGTTTATTGCTGAATATGTTTTAAAGTAATGTACTTTGATTGAGAAAGATAAATGAAAAAGTGTCTTTCAACTGCTTCAACCCCAAACACATCTATCTATCTATCTATCTATCTATCTATCTATCTATCTATCTATATTCTATCTATCTATTATCTATCTATCTATCTATCTATCTATCCAATATCTATCTATCTATCTATCTATCTATCTATCTATCTATCTATCTACCAAAAACGAAAATAGTGGACCACACAGGCACAAGAAAAAAGTAATGGCTGGGTGCCAGCAGCTGAGGAAATGATCCAGTATCCGTATTAGCTGATTTGAAGAAATTCCACGGCTCTATCTATCTATCTATCTATCTATCTATCTATCTATCTATCTATCTTTCTATCTATTATCTATCTATCTGTCTATTATCTATCTATCTATCTGTCTATCTGTCTATCTGTCTATCATCGATCTATCATCTATCTAGTTATCCATCTATTAGCTATCAATTGATCTGTCTATCTATCTTTCTGTTATGTATCTAACCTATTATCTATCTATCTACCTCCATTTTATAAATTCGGTGGTCTGCTCCATCAGAGGAACAGACTACCAGATTTACTGTATCCAGCGTAGCCAGACACCGCCTGATCACCATTCACTATAATGGGATCTGTTGGGGATCCAGGTTTTAATAGCATAAATGCCTGCTTTCTGCTGTAAATATACTACTGCAGTAGTATTTTTCCTGCAGAAAGCTGGCATTTATGCTGGAAAGCTGATGAATCACAATCAGATCCTTTTATAGTAAATGGGGATCCAGCATAAATGGGGCACAAATTTTGTTGCACGCCATTTGTGCAGTAAAATTTGGGACATGGGCTAGAAAAAGGGCGTGCAATGGCCGGGAAGTGGGCGGACCATCAGACCTGCCTCATTTATCATTTTCTACGCTGGTTTTTACCTTGGAAAAAGGCTTAAATTTACACCAGCCAGACAGATCAAGAGGCCTGCGCCTCTACATAACTTTGGTACTTCCTCTGGCAGCACCACAGGGTCTTGAGACCAGCATGAAAAACATCAGTCTTAGTAAATGTCCCCTAAAATGGTGTAAAATAAAATGAATATTCATATTACTATAAACCATGTCCCCCAGTAAACTATATCATAGGTGGTCGCATTGTGAATATACATTATATCTGCCCTTTATTCTTGCCCTAGAGAATAAAACATTCAGCTCGAAATAGTTTGCATGTTCTGGCGTATTGTATCAGCATTTTATGCATTCTTAATCTAAAATTGGCTACAGACCAATCAACATGTTACACTTTATAAAAATAAATGTTTGCCTCCTTCTCCCTTTTTTATTTGACTTTAATGCGTGCCACCTGCACATGATGTAATACGAGTTGAATAGGATCAGAAAATCACGGCGGCGTTGTTAAATTGTTTTACATGCTTCGAATTTCAGATGAGCCATGGGCCTTTTGCTAAAGAATAACATAGACTGTGGAATGTACATACGGTCTAGACAGGGTTTAGAAAGTATGCACACAAATAGGCCCCGACTATGATAGTAGGGGGTATGGTTAAATATATTATCCGAGTCAATGAAACAATGACTGAAGCAGCAAAAACCTTCCCCTGTTCATTAGCTAATGTGTATTCATATTATAGCCTTCAGCTGGGTCTCATTAATCTAAATCACGTCAACATATAACCTATTCTGGAAGAAAGCCACACTTGTTCTTACGGAAGACTGGCAGCCCCTTTCTATATTCTGGAAGCATTGAGAGCATATGCGGCTGTACTGGTTTCAATAAACACTTGGTGGGACCCATTTATCAAAATGTTCAAGGAATAACATTGGTGTCGATAAATCAACCAGAAATTATCAAAGGAAAATAAATCCCATTTCCATGGTTGGTAGATTAACCTGATATATTATTTGTAGGATATTGACTTATAGGTGGATCAGAGGACATGTTATACTGTAAAGGGCATCTCCTATATAAATATAGTAGTATATAGATCTGGAATAGCCCCAGCTACACAACCATCCCTGCTCTTGGAGTCCCTTATGGGAGAAAATCGCATTGCAAATGTTTTTGCAAATATTTGTCATTGTCATTATAGTATGGCATTAAAGAATCTATAGAGAATATTCCATATGTGTTAAATATCAAACCCAACAGTCCAATATGATCATAGGAGCTGACCACATCCAATGCATGAGGTTGCTAATGCCATTGATCTGGTGAAGGTACATGTGAAGATGTTGTAGAGAAACGTTGGTTGGAACTGTGTACTCAGTAGAGTGCCTAAGTCTCAGGAACCATGAACATGGCCATATTATGGTTTACTTTAGTGTGAATATATTTTATGGCACCCATAGTAATCTCTAGATCCTCATCATACCTCTTTGTGCTCCTTATTTCACATGGAGGCATACAGTGTTGCTTCTTGTCAGTGACCTGCCTGTGATACGAATGTACTTTCATTCCTGTGGTGCATTCGCTGTCTCCAAATGATGACTCATAATGCAGAAGGACATAAAATGGCAGCGGTTTCTATCTGTTTATGGTTGATTGGTTGTTTTTCCCCTTCTGATAGCCTGAGGCATGGAAGAATAGCTTGGAAGCGGCTTATCACATCAATCTAGTTTCCTAAATATAGCAGCTGAAAAGAAAATGGCTGCCTTATTTTCCAGGCCTGTCAGCATATGACCATGCAGGAGAAAATGAGGGAATCACTTAGAAAACGATATCTCTTTGTAATGAAGATAAATTGAAAGTTAGTAAAATAATGTATCTGCAGAATCTGGAGAAATAAATCATTAGCAAAATATCCAGTCATTTTCTTCTTCTTTACACTAGTGCAGTAAACATGGTTAAAGCGGTATTTCCATACTGTTATGGTGTATCACTAGGATATAATTCTGGAAACAAGCTGATGCTGAAGATGAAGCGCCTGAGGCTACTTCAGTCTTTCCTGTGCACGCCGATGCTACTGTGCATCCGATGTGCAGGGAACTGCAACATACAGATGTAGCCACCGTTATTTTGACTGGCTTAATGTGTTAAAAAACACTGGCTACACCTGTAGCTCCTTTCAGGGTGATTCTCATCTCATTAACCTCATAACATTATGATGAATAGGAGGTTTGCCACTTGGACCCTCATTAACCCCAGAAATGAAGGACCAGAGGTTCTCTGGGCTGCTTCACTGGGAGAACTAGTTACACAAAGCCTTTATCTTTAAAGGGGTTGTCCCATTATACCTATCCTCAAACCACAGGGTCCCACCAATCATCAAAATGGAAGCACATATACATGATCATCGCTCCACTTAACTCTATGGGACTGCTGAAGATACTGGAGTACAAGCGCTTGGCTATCAGGCCATAATGCATACATAAAGCTAACGTCCCCATTCTCATTATTGTTGAGGGCCCTAGTGGTCACACTCCTGCTGATGAGACACTTTTGCCCTATCCTGTTGATAGGGGATGTGGTTGTAATGGGAGAAAAATTATTTTAAGATCCAAACAATTATAAGGGATATTATTATAAAATGACCCATGTTAAGGCTCTGTTCACATATGTGCTGTTGTGTCAGTTCATAACAAAATCCATGACATGGTGCCAAAACCATTCTACAGAAGACCTCCACTGTTTGTTGAAGTTCCAAGGAAGTCTACATTACATGAACAGCAAAAATAGCCCTAAAAGCAATGTATCACTATTCTTGACATCAAAAGTGACAGAAACAGAGCCCCTGATGCATATGAGTATTGTTAAAAAGATATGCAAATTAGTTCTCTTTCCAAAAGAAAGTAAAGCTCTGCCTCTGATGCCACCAGATTTAAGGTAGTTATCCTATAAGGCGATGTTGATAATTTTAAACAGGCCTTGAAAAATAATTTGGATGACAGTTAAGCCAGTACCTCATTTGCAGAAAGCTGTTCTGGGGTGATTGTCCCCTCATAAGCGCAGAGCAGAGAGAACTGGCTTAGCTTGGGAGAAGCCTTTATCAGGTACTCTTTCTCCTCATGTAAGTCAGTTCTCTCTGCTCTGCACTGATGAGGGGCTTCATGCCCTGTTTAAAAGGTCAAGTATTGATTTATAGGAAAGCTACCTTATATCTGGTGGCATCAGAGTCTCAGCTTTCTTTTCTTTTTGGAAAGAAATGTAATTCTCATATTTTTTTTCCAGAATCTAAAGGAGCATCTAGAGAGAGCCTTGTAAGCACAATTAGTCAATGTTGATTAATACAAACATTTTTCATTTTGAGGAATTTGATCTTTTATACATAGGCATCTGTATAGTCTCCTGCATCTTTGTACCTTTGTTGTTCTACTCATTATGTGCAAGCAGAAATGATAACCAAGAGAAAATGTACTCATTGATGATCATGCTAATGTAAGATAGACTTCAGTTGATCTTGACAAAAGTAAAAAAAGACAGACATCCTATTGAATGTTTGAATCTCCATCACAGGGAAAACTATCAAGACTTACATAAAAGTAAAACCTTTGAGTTACACTGCTGTGCTTTGCAAATGGAAAAACATGACATGTTGGCCTTTATCCTTGACAAATTCCAATTTCATTTATTTTGTAGTGAATCCAGTGACCTAGCCCTTTATTGCAGAGAAACAAGAGGCTCTAGAAACAACATTCAAAATAGCAGGGCTGGAGGATACAACATAGTAATTGGCGAGGATGTGAAAATCTAGAGATATAACATTACTCAACCCGAAGCTCAGATGTCTCCACTAGCTAAATAGAAATGTGCTTGCTGCAACCTTAATAACTGCTATAATTATGACTAAAAAAAAAGATACATTATTCAGATCTGGCATTAATTTATTACCACTAAGGCTCACAATCTAACTTGCTCATCTCAGATACATTTATACTTTATTGTGTCAGTTGTATAGAATGCCAGTGAATCTATTTTTATGTTTTTAAGTGTTGAAGAAAACCTAAGGAAACATAGATACAAAGCCTTGAAGAAGTATTTGTACCTCTTGAACTTTTCCACATTTTTTCATGATACACCCACAAACTTAAATGTTTTTATAGGGATTTTATGTGATAGACCAACACAAAGTAGCAAGTACAGTATGTGTGAAGTGAAAAGAATTATTCTAGAAGTATTCAGCCCCCCCTGTACTCTGATACCTGTAAATAAAATCTAGTGTGACCAATTGCCTTCAGAAGTCACTTAATTAGTAAATAGAGTCCATCTGTGATTTATTATCAGTATAACTACAGTTGTTCTGTGAAGGCCTCAGAGGTTTGTTAGAGAACATTAGTCATCAAACAGTATCATGAAAACTAAAGAACACACCAGACTGGTCAGGGATAAAGTTGAGGACAAGTGTAAAGCAGGCTTAGGTTATAAAAAAAAATACCCCAAGCTCTGAACATCTCACGGAATAGTGTTCAATCCATCATCCAAAAATGCAAGGCATATGGCAAGACATGGCCGTTCACCTAAAACGACAGCCCAGACAAGGAGAGCACTAATTAGAGAAGCAGCCTAGAGGTACATGGTCACTCTGGAGATGCTGCAGACAGGACAACTCCTATGCTTTATTCACAAGTCAGTGTTCGGTTAGTGATTTCTATCAGTGTTTTGTGAGCCAAAACCAAGTTTTGGTCTAATCCCAGAGCAGGTGCAGATCTTTCCGTTATACCTTATGTCTGTGGAGGCTCCAATCCTGGTTTTGGCTCACAATCACTGATGGAAATCACTGATGCAAATCACTGACCAAAACACTGACGTGTGAATAAGGCTTTAGTCATGCACTCCTGGCCTTTATAGAAGAGTAGCAAAAAGAAAGGCATTTTTGAAAGCAAGCCATAAAAATTCCAGTTTGCCACAAGCCATGTAGGGGACACAGCAAATGTGGAAGTAGGTGCTCTGGTCACGTGACACCAAAGTTGAACTTTTTGGCATAAATGCAAAACGCTATCTGTGGTGGAAAACTAACACTGCACATCACCCTGAAAAGACCATCCGTGAAACATGGTGGTAGCAGCATCATGTTGTGAGGATGCTTTTCTTCAGTAGGAATAGGAAAGCTGGTCAGAGTTGATGGGAAGATGTATGGAAGTAAATATATTTTTCAAGACAATGTAAAATGCAAGTTCCTTAGCAAAGAAGTCCAATTTGAATTTGAACCCTTAGTTATAATCAACATGACATGCTGACACCAATTTATGCACTGCTCTTTCCTAACTCTGCTAATAGTATTCAGTAAAAATGGTCACTTTTGATTTTGAAGTGGTCCGCAGAGTGAAGGCAAAAGGGCCAACAAGTGCTAAGCATCTCTGGGAACTCCTTCAAGACTGTTGGAATACCATTTCAGGTGACTACCTCTTGAAGCTCATCAAGAGAATGCCAAGAGTGTGCAAAGCAGTAATCAAAGCAAAAGGTGGCTACTTTGAAGAACCTAGAATATAAGACATATTTTCAGTTGTTTCATACTTTTTTGTTAAGTATATAATTCCACATGTGTTAATTCATAGTTTTGATGCCTTCAGTGTGAATCTACAATTTTCATAGTCATGAAAATACAGAAAACTCTTTGAATGAGAAGGTGTGTCCAAACTTTTGGTCTGTACTGTATATATATATATATACACACTCACCGGCCACTTTATTAGGTACACCATGCTAGTAACGGGTTGGACCCCCTTTTGCCTTCAGAACTGCCTCAATTCTTCGTGGCATAGATTCAACAAGGTGCTGGAAGCATTCCTCAGAGATTTTGGTCCATATTGACATGATGGCATCACACAGTTGCCGCAGATTTGTCGGCTGCACATCCATGATGCGAATCTCCCGTTCCACCACATCCCAAAGACGCTCTATTGGATTGAGATCTGGTGACTGTGGAGGCCATTTGAGTACAGTGAACTCATTGTCATGTTCAAGAAACCAGTCTGAGATGATTCCAGCTTTATGACATGGCGCATTATCCTGCTGAAAGTAGCCATCAGATGTTGGGTACATTGTGGTCATAAAGGGATGGACATGGTCAGCAACAATACTCAGGTAGGCTGTGGCGTTGCAACGATGCTCAATTGGTACCAAGGGGCCCAAAGAGTGCCAAGAAAATATTCCCCACACCATGACACCACCACCACCAGCTTGAACCGTTGATACAAGGCAGGATGGATCCATGCTTTCATGTTGTTGACGCCAAATTCTGACCCTACCATCCGAATGTCGCAGCAGAAATCGAGACTCATCAGACCAGGCAACGTTTTTCCAATCTTCTACTGTCCAATTTCGATGAGCTTGTGCAAATTGTAGCCTCAGTTTCCTGTTCTTAACTGAAAGGAGTGGCACCCGGTGTGGTCTTCTGATGCTGTAGCCCATCTGCCTCAAAGTTCGACGTACTGTGCGTTCAGAGATGCTCTTCTGCCTACCTTGGTTGAAACGGGTGGCAATTTGAGTCACTGTTGCCTTTCTATCAGCTCGAACCAGTCTGCCCATTCTCCTCTGACCTCTGGCATCAACAAGGCATTTCCGCCCACAGAACTGCCGCTCACTGGATGTTTTTTCTTTTTCGGACCATTCTCTGTAAACCCTAGAGATGGTTGTGCGTGAAAATCCCAGTAGATCAGCAGTTTCTGAAATACTCAGACCAGCCCTTCTGGCACCAACAACCATGCCACGTTCAAAGGCACTCAAATCACCTTTCTTCCTCATACTAATGCTCGGTTTGAACTGCAGGAGATTGTCTTGACCATGTCTACATGCCTAAATGAACTGAGTTGCCGCCATGTGATTGGCTGATTAGAAATTAAGTGTTAACGAGCAGTTGGACAGGTGTACCTAATAAAGTGGCCGGTGAGTGTATATATATATATATATATATATATATATATATATATATACAGTGGAGGAAATAAGTATTTGATCCCCCACTGACTTTTAAAGTTTTAATACTAAAAAATAAATGAAACGTTTCATAATTTTATGCCAGCTTTATTTTAACAGTGCCACATAGAATATCAAAAGAAAAACAGAGAAAATTACATGAAATGAGAAATAAAAAATAATTTGCATTTCATTGAGGGAAATAAGTATTTGATCCCCTAGTAAAACCATGACTAATGTTGGCTCCCACAGACCACTGACACACCCTAATCACAGTGAAGTTGTTACCTGGATGAGAGACACCTGTCCCAAATTGTCACCTGTATAAAAGGCCACCTGCCAACAGTCTCAGTGACACTCCAACATCTCCACCATGGGCAAGACTAAAGAGCTGTCTAAAGATGTCAGGGACAAAATTGTTGACCTACACAAGGCTGGAATGGGCTACAAAGCCATAAGTAAGAAGCTGGATGAGAAGGTGACAACTGTTGGTGCAATTATTCGGAAGTGGAAGAAGTACAACATTACTGTCAATCGACCCAGGCCTGGAGCTCCATGCAAGATATCACCTCGTGGAGTCTCATTGATCATGAGAAAGGCTAAAAATCAGCCAAGAACTACACGGGAGGAGCTGAGTAATGAGCTCAAGGCAGCTGGGACCACAGTCTCCAAAAAAACCATCGGTAATACACTGAGACGTAATGGTTTAAAATCCTGCAGTGCACGCAAGGTTCCTCTGCTCAAGAAGGCTCACGTCCAGGCCCGCCTCAAGTTTGCCAATGAACATATTAATGACTCAGAGAGAGACTGGGAGAAGGTGCTGTGGTCAGATGAGACCAAAATTGAGCTCTTTGGCCTCAACTCAACTCGACGTGTTTGGAGGAAGAAAAATACAGAATATGACCCTAAGAATACCATCCCCACCATCAAGCATGGTGGTGGAAGTATTATGTTTTGGGAGTGTTTTTCTTCTAAGGGCACAGGCCAACTTCACCGCATTGACGGGAAGATGAACGGGGCCATGTATCGCAAAATCCTGGGTGACAACCTCCTTGCCTCCGCCAGGGCACTGAAAATGGGTCATGGATGGGTCTTTCAGCACGACAACAACCCAAAACATACAGCCAAGGAAACAAAGGAGTGGCTCCATAAGAAGCATATCAAGGTCATGGAATGGCCTAGCCAGTCTCCTGACCTCAATCCCATCAAAAATCTATGGAGAGAGCTGAAGCTTTGCGTTTCCAAATGCATGCCTAAAAACCTTAAGGATATGGAGATGATTTGCAGAGAGGAGTGGGCCAAAATTACTTCTGAAGTGTGTGCAAACCTTATAAAAAACTATAAGAAACGTCTGACTGCTGTGCTTGCCAACAAGGGTTTTGCCACCAAGTATTAAATGATGTTTTACTAGGGGATCAATTACTTATTTCCCTCAAAGAAATGCAAATTATTTTTTATTTCTCATTTCATGTAATTTTCTCCGTTTTTCTTTTGATATTATATGTGGCACTGTTAAAATAAAGCTGGCATAAAATTATGAGACGTTTCTTCACATAGCCTGACTGGTGAGGGCCCTAAATGTTGGAGTGCCTTTTATGAACCCTTTCAAACCCTTTTGAAAATAGTTTTCTAAATCAAACAACCCCATAATTATTAATTTCCCCCACATAAACCTTTCAGTGGGTCAAGGAGGAACTAAGAGAAGAGAAAACCTAGCCCAATATTTAGTGAACCAAGACAAAGTAGGTTACTTTTCAAGATTCCAAATGTGGTTAACATCAAGGAACAAACTAGATAATGTAATTGGGTGGGCACACTCACATCAGGTTTTATGGTGATGGTTGATAAGACAGACGTTGATGTTTTAGATGTTCAGACTGTTGGTGGTCCGACTGTTTAGTAGTTCATATATGTAAACCATATGATAATAAGTCCATATACTAAGATTATTATAGTAAAATATATTAATTTATTGCGTTAATCTTAAATATATAAAGAGTAGAAATAAACTTGGCCCAGTATTAATATATATATACTTGAGTGGATATTGCTTATAGGTATATACAAAAAAAATTTTCAAAATGGTTTTTTTGTATATACCTATAAGCAATATCCACTCAAGTGTGAAAGGGTTAAAGAGAGCCCGAAGAAACCTAATTGAGTAGACCTGTTATACGATTAACTAATCAATTTGAGAGTCCTTATAAATAGGCGGAGTAACATGGAGCTCTTTACCATTGAGAAAGGGGGCAGTTAGGACCCCCGAAACGCGTTTGGGATAAAGAGACTCCAAGGGAACAAGGAAAAGCAGCAATCACCACTCAGTGCGATCAGAAAAACCCGTGTCACAACGGAGAATCTGTCTCAACATTGAACCGCTGCTTTGAAATTAGCGGGCATCACAACGCCCGGCCAGCACCCACGTGGGACGCCACGAGGTTAACTATAGACGCCGGCAAGCGCGCGCGCGCCACAGCACAAACCACTACAGAGTGAGGAGACGGAGAGCAGATACGCCGGAACGAACGGGACATACTCTAGAGGAGTGGTAAAGTACCAAGCCTGACCGGCAATACAAAGGTCATATATATCAGCTGGCACATCTGTAATATTTTCCTTATTTCAATACCTATTAGACCAGCAATATTTTACCCTGAATACCTTTTACCCTGAATACCTTATCCTGAATAAGGACGCCTTTTTCGTTGATAAGGAACAGTGTGATAGACATTCCTATCTGGTACAAGTTTATCCCAGTGAACTCACTGCAATACAAACATTAGACTGGATTAGTTTTTATTCTTTGTTTTTATTCCTTATTTTTATTCTTTATTCTTCAACTTAATGGACAGTTTTATTACTGGATATCTTTATTGATTACATATATTTTACTGTGATATTATCTTTTTAGCATTTTTGCTTGATATATTATTATATTTTTTCTATTTTTTTCTTATTTTTATTTTTATTTTTTCCTATTATTATTTTATTTTATTTTATTTTTTTCTATTTTTTTTCTCTTATACATATTTTTTCATATATTTTTCTTCTTTTTTCTTAAGTTTTATATATATATATATATATATATATATATATATATATATATATATATATATTAATACTGGGCCAAGTTTATTTCTACTCTTTATATATTTATGATTAACGCAATAAATTAATATATTTTACTATAATAATCTTAGTATATGGACTTATTATCATATGGTTTACATATATGAACTACTAAACAGTCGGACCACCAACAGTCTGAACATCTAAAACATCAACGTCTGTCTTATCAACCATCACCATAAAACCTGATGTGAGTGTGCCCACCCAATTACATTATCTAGTTTAATCCATTCATAAAGACCCTTGGGTAAGGTCAAGGGTGAGAGCACCTTTTTCATTGTTCCAATTTTGGTGAGCCACTATATTTAATTTTTCATCAACATCAAGGAACAGCCTACTACTAAACCACTTCACCAGTATATATTCTCTATTGGTACTTTAGGACCAATTCCAATTGCACATGTGTGCAGCATGTATGCTATAAAATAATTTTCTGATTTTTTGAGACGGTAGAGCAATTTGTAGGTTTAAATATAATCATCCAGAAGTAAGATGTCCTTTTTAAAAAAAATAAATAAAACATTTGCAGCACAGACCATGTTGGTGCTCGGAGTAACAAAATGTGGTGTTGCCAGAACAGCTTTGAAAGTCTGGCTGTTGGGAACAGAGCAACAGGTCCACAGTGATAAATGCCTTCCTTCTATATAAAGAGGTATCTCCCAGGGAAAGTAAACCATCTCACTCGCACCATCATTTGGGAGTTGCTCTCCATGAGTCAAAGTATGGCTTGTTAACAAGACATAGGAAATGACAAGGGAAAATAGCCAAGCCAAATATCTTTAGACAGCTGTTTCGGGGTGCTGGCCCCTCATCAATATGGAGTAGGATATCTTGGATGCAGCCTAGGCAGGGTACTGACTCTTCTTAAAGAGACCAGCTATGTATGGAGACTTATTGGCAGTGCTCTGTGAAAAATATGCAAAGAGATATCTCCCAAGGAAAAAGAACCATCTTTGGAAATGGCTCCCTATAAGTCAAAGTCCAATTTTTTAACAGGCCTTGGTTCGTGATTTGTCTTTGCATATTATTTTCCCATGGAGTATTGTCACTAAGTCTCCATACATGGCTGGTCTCTTTACGGAGAGAGGGAACCCTGCCTAAGTTCCATATATACTTCAAGCAACTTGAATGACGGAATTGTTGTGAAATGCCATCGTTGCTAATGAGAACTTCAATGACTAAAGTGATTGAGGTGTGTACGTTCTGCAACTATATTGGACATATTGGAAGTTGTTTTTGATGTGCACCAGTGAGTCTATCTGCTACATGAACATTAGGGAATAAGACCATTTCTATTGAAGTTGCTTTATTATCTATTATTATATATTCCAAACTAAACTTAACAATTTGATAAGATAGAGATGACGTGCTATGAAGACCTCATACCATTCTTTCCTGCAGAGCATAAGGGAGAATGGGTTGCTGCCGGTGACAATGATGCTGCCCTTTATTAATTGCTTTCCATCCTTTACAGTGATTGTCTTGAAAAATAATATTTTTTTATGTAAGGGGTGGATTGGAAAAAAATCTGTCCCCTGCTTCTATTTCTGGCTCCGTATGCAGGAAATTCCTGCCCAATCATTGGCTAAGGCGGGCCAACTGGCTGAGCAGGCATCTCCTGCCATTTTCTGAATGTCAAGTCCAGAGCAAAAAGAATAGCTGAGGCCTGGTAAGGGTCGGAATGGTAGTGGCGGGGATCAGTGTGGTATGTAATGGTTAGATTTTTTTACCCCATTCTGCCCCATGTATATAACAATCCTCTTCAATTTGTTTAAAGTTTTGCTAATTGTTTTAATTATTTATTGCTGCAGCCTAATATGAACTGAGGCTCAAAGAAAATACTTTTCTTTTATCACAAAGTTATGATCTCTTGCTACTTGGAATACAGAAGATACACTACAAGCTGCTCGGGCAGTTTAGTGAAGTATTCTGTCAAATAAATGGATCACATAGAAGGTGTAAATGTAAAATGAAATTCTTGACAGGAAATCAATAGAGAGCTTCAGCTGAGCCCAACTCAATTAAATCAATGGAGCACGTGGGAGGTCGGTTTGAATTCAGGAATTGAAGACTGAAATCTGTGCAGTACCTTTTTCTTTCTGAGGGCAGTTTGTAAAATTAATTTTAAAGATAAAGGGGGCATTTATCACATTTGCTCCACCAGTTTTGTGGTGTAAAAATGTTGCAAGTGATGTCACACATTTTGTGACTTTTGGTGACCTGCGCCAACCCATGTCACTTTCAGAACTGGAGTAAGAAGATGATCAGGTTTTGCCAGCAGATCTTTTAAGTCACATTTATGAAGTGCGACTTTTTAAAATGTTAACCCTCAGGTGTACACTTACACCAAATTTATAAAATCCATGCGCCACAGTCATAAATTTGGTGCAGCTTAGCATAGCAACTCCAGTCTTAAAACTAACTTCAAATACCTGCAATGATACATTTCCCCCAAAATCCTTATACTTAAAGCATCCCTCTACCTTGAAAAAACTTGTGACATGTCATAATGTCACATGAAAGCTATTGATTTGTGGGGTCTAAGAGCTCAGACCCCCACCAATAGTGAGAATGAGAAGAGAGAAGAGAGAAACATAGTTTCTGTCCTTTCCATTCTTCTGCTCCTGTAGTGGAGCAGGAGAACAGAAAGGCTGAACACTGATGTAAACTCAGCCTTATATACAAGCCTATGTATCTCTGTGGCTACGGACTGCAGATAACCCATGTGTAGTCTGTCCCTGCAGTCATACTGTGTTCCCCCTTCCCTTACTTTTTGCTAGCGAATAAAAATGTATATTATTCACAGAGATGAAATTAAGTTAAGATAGTGTGCAATCATTCACATAGGATAAGGATCCTGTGCCCAGGTATCTAAGCTTTCTTTTACCCAGGACACATGTTCAGTTTGCCACCGTAGTCTTTGTACCTAAATTCCCTGGCCACGGCAAAGTAGCTTGTTGGCTATGTCCCTGGCTGCAGCAGATAATATGTTTAAAAGGGTATTCACGTTAGAAA
Source organism: Rhinella marina (assembly GCA_900303285.1). Classification (NCBI taxonomy): domain Eukaryota; kingdom Metazoa; phylum Chordata; class Amphibia; order Anura; family Bufonidae; genus Rhinella; species Rhinella marina. The sequence goes on along the minus strand of ONZH01015616.1, from coordinate 12,980 downwards.
GTTATCCCTATTCACAGGAGCCCCTGTGAAATGGATGGAGTGGTTGGTTGGAAATGTATGATGCTGCTCTGTTCATCATGGGAGTGCTGGAGATAGCAGAGCGCTGTATTCGACTATCTCCGGTGTTCCCATAGAACTGAAGGGAGTGGCAAAGCGCATTCCTGACCAGCAACTCCGTCTATTTCAGGGGTGCTCCATGGGGTATGGGGTCCCCATTCTCGTAATCGGAATACGCCTTTTAGAAAACTATTTATATTTAAAAGTATTTAACATTTTTAAAAAGCAATTAAAATTAATAAATAGTCATGGCTTATATTTTGTGGTCCTGAAAAAGTAGAACTGTATTCCTTGCAGAGATTGTTACATATCTTACAATGGATTTCAGCTGAGTAATGTCAGGTGAGAGGGATCTTTTTTATGTGTGGGATATAGATAATTGTAATTGAAAGCAAAGGTTAAGACTGACAGGAATTGAACAAAACGAAACAACAAAAAAACCCCAAGGGAAGCAAATCATGATTTTGCAGAGTGTCTGGACTGCATACAGTGAAGAGTACTGCTGCACATGAATATAATATAATATTATATTATAATATATAATAATATAAGGATCATATACAATATCATCCATGAGGATCCTATATTAGGGTTAACAGATTGAAAACTTCCTATATAAAAGGGTTCTGTAAGTGTTAAAGTTAAAGTCCCCTTTGCATAAGAAGAAAGGCCAAATTAATCTTCAACTAAAGATGCTCATGTTAGACCCAAGTTGGCCAAACGCGATGATTTTATCAGGACACATTAACTATCTTACATACAGTGCCTTGCGAAAGTATTCGGCCCCCTAGAACTTTTCAACCTTTTGCCACATTTCAGGCTTCAAACAAAAAGATATAACATTTTAAATTTTTGGAGAAGAATCAACAGCAAGTGGGTCAGAATTGTGAAGTGGAACGAAATTTATTGGATCATTTAAACTTTTTTTGTAATAATAAAACTGAAAAGTGGGGCGTGCAAAATTATTCGGCCCCCTTGCATTAATACTTTGTTGCGCCACCTTTTGCTGTGATTACAGCTGCAAGTCGCTTGGGTTATGTCTGTATCAGTTTTGCAGATTTTTTATAAATCTCCGTCCTAGTCTCAGGTCTTTTGCAGACTCCAACAGGTTTTCATCCAGAATGGTCCTGTATTTGGCTCCATCCATCTTCCCATCAATTTTAACCATCTTCCCTGTCCCTGCTGATGAAAAGCAGGCCCAAACCATGATCCTGCCACCACCATGTTTGACAGTGGGGATGGTGTGTTCAGGGTGATGAGCTGTGTTGCTTTTACGCCAAACATATCGTTTTGCATTGATTCCAAAAAGTTTGATTTTGGTTTCATCTGACCAGAGCACCTTCTTCCACATGTTTGGTGTGTCTCCCAGGTGGCTTGTGAAAAACTGTGAACAAAACTTTTTATGGATATCTTTGAGAAATGGCTTTCTTCTTTCCACTCTTCCATAAAGGCCAGATTTGTGAAGTGTTCAACTGATTGTTGTCCTATGGACAGACTCTCCCACCTCAGCTGTAGATCTCTGCAGTTCATCCAGAGTGATCATGGGCCTCTTGGCTGCATCTCTGATCAGTCTTCTCCTTGTTTCAGATAAAAGTTTAGACGGACGGCCAGGTCTTGGTAGATTTGCAGTGGTCTGATACTCCTTCCATTTCAATATGATCGCTTGCACAGTGCTCCTTGGGATGTTTAAAGCTTGGGAAATCTTTTGGTATCCAAATATGGCTTTAACCTTCTCCACAAAAGTATCACGGACCTGCCTGGTGTGTTCCTTGGTCTTCATGATGCTCTCTGTGCTTTAAACAGAACCCTGAGACTATCACAGAGCAGGTGCATTTATACGGAGACTTGATTACACACAGGTGGATTCTATTTATCTTCATTAGTCATTTAGGACAACATTGGATCATTCTGAGATCCTCAATGAACTTCTGGAGTGAGTTTTGTGAACTGAAAGTAAATGGGCCGAATAATTTTGCACGCCCCACTTTTCAGTTTTATTATTACAAAAAAAGTTTAAATGATCCAATAAATTTCGTTCCACTTCACAATTGTGACCCACTTGTTGTTGATTATTCACCAAAAATTTTAAATGTTATATCTTTTTGTTTGAAGCCTGAAATGTGGCAAAAGGTTGAAAAGTTCCAGGGGGTCGAATACTTTCGCAAGGCACTGTATATGAGGGTGTTTTGACTTTCCCCTGACAAGAGAGGGGACAGAAGGATCAGACATTTTGAATTCATCAGTTCTTAAGGGAGGTAAGTCATCTCCATAGTTGCCTGGCAGCAAATTATTCCCAATTTCTCATTGTGAACATGTGAACGCTTGGCCAAACTCAGTGTGAATGCGTATGTGGAGGTCAGGAGGAGTAGCTGGTGCAATGTTGGTATGATAGTCATTGAATGTGTATAGCCACCTTAATGACACTCCTCAATAATCTCATAACCAATCCGTACATTGTAGACATGTGAATATGTCATGGTTCTATAATTATTAAGAACATTATTATCTCCTAAGTAGGATCACCAGTTGTTTCTAGATTAAAACACTTCACTGAGCTACTTAAATAGGTAAAACATTTAAATTTTTTGGGTTCAAAGACCATCTCGAGATAGACTGTATATATCCCTTAAACAGGATAAAAAGGAGGCAAAGTATTTTAATTGCTGTTAAGTTTCCTACACAGAATGATTCTAATTATTTTCACTTCTTATCATCGAAATCACACTTATAAACTATTTTAACTCTGTCCCGACCTCTGCCATACATGTATGCTGGAGGTTGTGTCTTTAAAGATTGTATCCACTTAGAAGCTTAGTTGGCACTGTAGCAGCCAGATGCCTGCTACTGAACACCGGGAGATAAAGTCTGTGATCAGCAAAATGCCAATAATGCCACTCATGGCCTTTTAATCTCACAACTGCTTTGGTCAATTTTGACCAGGGGATCTCAGCAGTCTTTTCCTAGGAGCATTGCACTCCTGGGGCCCGAACACTCCACTGAGATCAAGGGAGCCTTTCCGTTGCCATGGCATCCTTGGCCTTCTGAAGGGTCTTAGTCCTGCCACAGTGAAGTTTCTATGGAGCTCTGCATGTGTAATGAATCTTCCATAGGTCACAATGTTAACTTATTGCAGTCTATGGGAGAAGAGATCAAACAATTGCACGTTAAAGCCCCTAGGAGGGCTTAAAGTAAGTGAAAAAAAAAAACAATAAAAGAATAAAGAATCTAAAATGCCTGTACTATTAAACATAAAAATATTTATCCTGTATGATGAACGGCATAAGAGAAAAAAAAATCAAAATGGCTGATTCAGATTTTTTGTTGCTTAAAAAACCTAAAAACATTGCATAAAAACAGCTTTGATTGTAAAACCCAAGAAAAACCATAAACATTTGGTATCACTGTAATCGTACAACAAATAAAGTTAACGGGTTAGTTTTATCACATAGGGAACTCCATAAAAATGGAAAATCGCTGAATCAGGAAAAGATTAAAGGTTCAATTTTGAAGTTTTATAAAATGTAACAAAAACAGGAATTGAATATGCTCAACATTAAGAGCTGAAGGTACATCATGTATAGAAGAAAACAGTACACTTAGATATTAAAGAGGGACAATGACCGTTGGTTTGGTGAAAAAAGTGAAAGTTAGAAATGATTTGATGACACATATCCTCCCCCCAAGTTTTGATTTCAACTCCTCAAAACATATAGACTTTGTAATGGCAGATTTTTAAAATTGAGACCAAATATTATGATTCACATATACAGTCATGGCCAAAAGTTTTGAGAATGATACAAATATTAATTTTTACAAAGTCTACTGCTTCAGTTTTTATAATGGCAATTTGCATATACTCCAGAATGTTATAAAGAGTGATCAGCTTAACAGCAATTACTTGCAAAGTCAATATTTGCCTAGAAAATGAACTTTATCCCCCAAAACACATTTCAACATCATTGCAGCCCTGCCTTAAAAGGACCAGCTAACATCGTTTCAGTGATTGCTCCATTAACACAGGTGTGGGTGTTGATGAGGACAGGGCTGGAGATCAATCTGTCATGATTAAGTAAGAATGACACCACTGGACACTTTAAAAGGAGGCTGGTGCTTGGCATCATTGTTTCTCTTCTGTTAACCATGGTTATCTCTAAAGAAACACGTGCAGTCATCATTGCACTGCACAAAAATGGCCTAACAGGGAAGAGTATCTCAGCTAGAAAGATTGCACCTCAGTCAACAATCTATCGCATCATCAAGAACTTCAAGGAGAGAGGTTCCATTGTTGCCAAAAAGGCTCCAGGGCGCCCAAGAAAGACCAGCAAGCGCCAGGACCGTCTCTTAAAAGTGTTTCAGCTGCGGGATCGGGCTACCAGCAGTGCAGAGCTTGCTCAGGAATGGCAGCAGGCAGGTGTGAGTGCATCTGCACGCACTGAGGCGGAGACTCTTGGAGCAAGGCCTGGTCTCAAGGAGGGCAGCAAAGAAGCCACTTCTCTCCAGAAAAAACATCAGGGACAGACTGATATTCTGCAAAAGGTACAGGGAGTGGACTGCTGAGGACTGGGGTAAAGTCATTTTCTCTGATGAATCCCCTTTTCGATTGTTTGGGACATCTGGAAAACAGCTTATTCGGAGAAGACGAGGTGAGCGCTACCACCAGTCTTGTCTCATGCCAACTGTAAAGCATCCTGAAACCATTCATGTGTGGGGTTGCTTCTCAGCCAAGGGAATCGGCTCTCTCACGGTCTTGCCTAAAAACACAGCCATGAATAAAGAATGGTACCAGAATGTCCTCCGAGAGCAACTTCTCCCAACCGTCCAAGAGCAGTTTGGCGATCAACAATGCCTTTTCCAGCATGATGGAGCACCTTGCCATAAAGCAAAGGTGATAACTAAATGGCTCAGGGAACAACACATAGAGATTTTGGGTCTTGGCCTGGAAACTCTCCAGATCTTAATCCCATTGAGAACTTGTGGTCAATCATCAAGAGACAGGTGGACAAACAAAAACCTACAAATTCTGACAAAATGCAAGCATTGATTGTGCAAGAATGGACTGCTATCAGTCAGGATTTGGTCCAGAAGTTGATTGAGAGCATGCCAGGGAGAATTGCAGAGGTCCTGAAGAAGAAGGGTCAACACTGCAAATATTGACTTGCTGCATTAACTCATTCTAACTGTCAATATAAGCTTTTGTTACTCATAATATGATTGCAATTATATTTCTGTATGTGATAAAAACATCTGACAAACACACATAAAAACCAGAGGGCAGCAGATCATGTGAAAATATAATATTTGTGTCATTCTCAAAACTTTTGGCCATGAATGTAGAATTTTGTAGAATGTTTTGTAGAATTTTGTAGCTTATGATAAATTTCTGAACATTAAATAAATGTCATCTGATATAATATAGATATTTTGTGGTCAAACTGTTCAAACGGGAAAGACCAATCCATTTAAAGAAATTGCAGACGCCAATTTGCACAGTTAGCTAATGCAATTGTGAAATGAGTTGTCTAAGGAAAAATAATCGTGCCTCTCATTGAATTTAGGCATCACCAGCCAGCGTGGCCTACATATTTTACTAAGTTTGAGTAAATGTTATAAAATTTGCACATATATCAACTAGAGTCTTTCTATAAAATCCATATGTTGCTGCCATATTGTAGAAGCAATGGCAGGCCAAAATCAGCAGTAATCGGTGATGAGTAACATTTTCTCCACAGGGACCTTATCGATTCTCCTACAATGACAGTTTTCGCAACCAATCCTCTTTTATATCTGTCTACAATTGCACTTCTTTCCAGACAACAGCTGGGCCACTTTGGATACTGTATCACGTCTTTACCCTGCAGTTATTTTGATTCAACGTAATGAAACATGATTTTCAGTTATTAATGTTGATTTAAGGGGTGTAGTAGTTAAGCCAATTGTGGCTTTTCTGGCAAGATGACAGGAAACACATAGTTACTCATCAGTATATAATTCTTTAAAACAATTTAATAGATTTACTGAATTCTAAAAAGCTCATTGATCCTTAAACCTATAAACAACTTAATATAGGTGCAGAATGTTGGGCAAATATAGTCTTTTTCCAAGGGTTTAGTTTTATGTAGAATCTTATCTACAAGAATATTCAATGCTTATCAGATCTCTGAGCATAGACAATAGAAGATACTGTTCATACTCTATGAGATATGATTTGGCAATATTCTTAGTACTGTAATGAGTGTATCTTCCTCTGATAATTGGCCATAGGGGATCACATGGCTAGCTCCATAATACTTCACAAGAAAGAGTTGTGGAGCTTTCCATGGGATCCCTCTCACTGAGTCAGCCAAGACAATTTTTCTCATTACCACACACAACACGCATTCCAAAATGGCTCCCTGGACAGTTCTGTTTGTTTGTTAGCACTCATAGGCTACATAAAAAAAAGACTCTAAAAATGTTGGTTTGTCTAGTGATAATCTTTTCAAAGTCAATGTACTAATGAGAAACAAATAGCTAAGCAATGATGGCCTGTTGTAACCCTAGAATTATCTTTGGATGCCAAGAACTTCAACATAGCAGAGTAAAGGCACCCATATAAATTGGTGTATTATTTGCTGAGACCGTTGAGAGCACTGTAATGTGTAAGGTGATCTTCCGACACTACTCTGACAGATGATGTCGGGGCAGGAAGGACTGGGGAAAATGAATATTTCTGCCCAATTCTTTTGTTCTTCTGGGATATAAATCAGTGCCAGAAGTGTCTTCCCCCACTCTATCAACAGAATACACTTACACATTCAGCCCTGCTAAACATGTGAAAGCATACAGTGTTGTGGGGGAGCATCCAGTGGCAGATGGGGATGGGGGATAAGTCTCCCTAGCATTGCAGGTGACACTAGGGAGGCTCATCCCCGTGCCCGCCTGCGATTGGATGCTCCTCCCCCCCGACACCAGATGTTTTCATCGGTTCAAGGGTAGAAGTTGCAGTGGTGGTGTGGGGACCAGGGCCAGTGCAGGGAGTGGGAAGCCAGGTAAGTATATTAATTCTGAGGGGCCTGGCACATGGGGGTTGGGGTCATTTTATAGTCTTGGATAACCCTTTTAAGGCAACTTCCCCTAGGGTAGGGTGCCTGATCAATAGGTTTCTATTGTACCTTGCTAGTCCAAATGAATGTGTGTATATTCTTTCTGTCTGCCTATGTACTGAACTCTGCTTGTTTACCATATTGACCCGTCTGCCCAGACCTTGGACTTGTTTCACAGATGTGCATGAACCATTCAACCATCATTAAAATCTAAATTTATATATATATATATATATATATATATATATATATATATATATATATATATATATATATATCAATTGGGTGAAGCAATATTTGCTATTTCAAGAAATATCCTATCAAGTTTTTCTTTGAATTCTATAAAGGGTTGTCCAGGCTTATTTTTTCAGCCCTAATTGCTTTTACAACAGCATAATAACATACAATAGCATAAAAATTGTTATAACTTGTATTACTTCTAACAACTTGCTACCAATCGAGGGAGATTTGTCAGAACTATAAAAGCTGTGCATGTTTTAATTGAATAAACAAAATATTTAATTACATATCCTGTACTTATCCTGTACTTTACATGGATGAACTTTGGCAGCAATGATTAACACAGTTCATCAAGAGGATGGGTGAATCATGTCTAGTTCTTTGTGGTAGCAGGCAAATCAATACAATATTGATTTTTTTTTATATATATGTTATGTGTCAAGTTTCCCGATACCACTAAGGGAAGTAAATTCACCATAACTTCAATACCAGACCAACTGGTGCAAATCCAAACATAATGCAAACCGTTAAAGAGGTTATCTAGTTTAGAAACCTTCATAAACCCTATTGGTGAAGTCAGAGTAAAGGCTCATGCACGCTGCCGTTGGTCGGCCGTTCTATAGATTGGGGACTGCAATATACTGATTCCGCAGATGGATCCAGACCCATTCAACACCCAATTGATTTATATTGTGTACATCTAATATATAAAGCTGAGTGTATGTGTGTGTGTATGTCCGCTAAAGGAATCCACACCGTAGCAGCTACAATCATGAAATTTGGCATACAGGTACATAAGGTGTCCGGGAAGGTTTTAGAACGGGTCTCAGCTCTCCAGGACGTACCGTTCCTGAGATATTCCCAAAAAATGCATTAGCCAATAGAAGCCTGGTCACATGACCCTTATCAGCCAATATAAGCCCACAGGCAGTTAGTCTCCACACCAACCAGGTTTCCATAACAACCTTGCCAGTTCACTGCTGTAGGTCTGCTTTAAAGGGGCAGAGCGCTGTGGATGACACTGTTAAAGGGGTATTCCGGTTGCCATAAATATAACTTACGTTTTAGACTAACTCATCATCAATCATTACCTCATATAATGTAAATTTCACATATTTACTGTTCAGTAAATAATAAAAGATGTTTTCTTCAACTGCTACCCACTGTGTTTTCTCCTAAATTACTATGGCATCGACCTGTAATTCAGGCCACCCTCAAAAGAAGGACTTAAAAGCCCCACCCCGAGGTCCCACGCCCCGACTTAGTCAGGCCACGCCCCTTCCACTCCGCATCTGACCGGGATTGAAAAAATGAAGGTAAAAATTAACTTCTGTCAGCTGCAGGGGAAGGAGGAGGGTGACTTTCTCCCAGCACCGTGCTACTGTCTGAGAGTGAGCTGTTTAAAAGGACATCCCTGTGTCCACACAGGCCCTGCGCATGACAGAGGACAGGGAGTCTGAAAGCATGACTGTCCAGCCTCCCCCCAACGTGAAGCCGTGCCACCGGACCCATGAAGCCACACCCCTAAACACGAGGACACGCCCCCTGGTTCAGTGAAGACACGGAGGAGAAGCTGTCTGAGCATGAGATACTGAAAGGGTGGACATCCCTGTGTCTGTCCAGGCCCTGTGCTGGACGGTGGACAGGGAGTCTGAAAGCCAGACTGTCCAGCTTAAAACCAGACCTCTGGCCACCCTAGGGGCAGGCTGATGTTCGGGTGGCCAGATATCCGGCTTTAGGTTGGACAGTCCAGTTTTCTGGCTCCCTGTTCTCCGTCCAGCGCAGTGCCTGGACGGACACAGGGATGTCCACCCTTTCAGTAACTCAGTAACTCGGAGCTTCTCCTCTGTGTCTTCACGGAGCCAGGGGGTGTGGCCTCATGTTTAGTGGTGTGGCTTCATGGGGAACCGCGGCGCTGCTTTACGTTTGGAAGAATGACCAGTGAGGTCCGGCTTTCTGGGGTGAAGACAGCGGCCACCCTAGCTGCTGTGGAGGTCACAGTTAAAGGGGAGGGTGCTGTGGATGTTTCTGTTATGGGGCGGGCTGCTGTGGAGGTCACTGTTGAAGGGTTGGGAACTGTAGAGGTCACTCTATACCCGGGAAAAGCCGGGTCCTTCAGCTAGTATGTAGATATTAATGATGGTTGAATGGACAAGTCTAGGTTTAGTGTTCCTTTAAGAGATGGAAGCCCATCTTCAGGATACATCCTGCATATTACTGGGGACAGAGCTAAATCGCAATATGCATTTGTGACCATTACCTGTGAAGTCAAAGTAGTCTGTTATTTTCTGATTCCCAGTTTTCTACTCAATGAAAGATGGATCAAGAGAGCATGAATATATTATCTCAATACACTTACATAACATTGAATAATTCATGAGATTTAGCTTAAGAACACACATCTAATATACTGTATCTAGACAAACAATTTTGTCTGGGAGGAATCTTGATATGAGTCAGTATGGTTTAGTTCTTGTCACAGTAAATAGCTAACCCCTACCACACTCATATACATTCTGCCTACAGTTATGAAACAGTGTAATTTTCAAGTGTGAAAATCATTTTCACAGTTACAGGACTAAGCGACCACTGTGTCTACAGATTTTAATACTTGAGAATTCAGCCTCTCTGAACAACAGCAGCATCAGAAAATGTCCCCTAAAATATCCTTTGAAGGCTTCAGACATTATCTCTGTTTAATGTAGGGGATTTTATGCAAACAGAATATGCACATCTGCTTTTATTGGGTCAGTGAAAAAGATACATCCTCACTGCAAATAACATGCTCTGCCTTGCGTGAAATTGTTGTTGAAATTTCAAAACGATGATTAATGCAGACACTAAAGAACTCATTAATACCAAAATGCAAAACATGGTGAATGTGATATACTGAGTCCATTTATAGTAGTACATTTCTCCATGTATCCATTTCTGAATAAATCAGGTTGATATAGAATTCATTGAGAGGTGCCATATTTAGGATTATGGGCGGTGAAGTGTTGACATTGGTCTGTAAAGCATATGCTCACCACTGCAAGACTTTGGTATGTGCAGTAGAAGCTTCATCAGTACCAAAAATTAAGGTCAAGTCCATTGCTTTTGGATTACTTAGACTCTAGTCAGTCTTCGTGAAGGTAACATGTAGGGAGGATGTGGCAAAATATGAATATACTAGGGACAAATTCCTTTCAAGAAGGGTCAGACTAGTTTAAATAATAGGGACCTGGTCTTTGTTTTTTCAATGATGTCCTTGACAAACCCTGGCTTTAGTACTAACGTGGATTAGTCAAGGTCATCATCACTCCAAAGGGTTTGACACTGCAGTGATGTCGTCCCTGACTACCTTACATGACTACTGTGGAGAGGAATGAAGCAGTGGCACTGAAATCTTGGGGGGGGGGGGGGGGGGGGGACAGACAGGTGAGTAACTCTTCCATTGTTATTTTACCAGTCCATAATCCATGCTATGATGTAATGTTTTTAGGCTGTTGGAAAATCCTTTTAGGCTACATTGGTTCTCATTGTATCATGGTGATCCATATTGTTCACCACAATCTTCTGATAAAAACCTATGTCCAATGTCACGATACCAATATCAAAAGGCAATTTTTGGCCATATTTACTGTTTAAAGTATACTCTGTGACATTTTAGTTTTTAGACATGATACTAGTAAGACTGTTTGTGCCATTGTGAAACAAGCACAAGGTCTGTTTCTACTAATAGGATATCAAAATCTTTCTGATCCTAAAAATAATCGTATATTCATGATGTTATATTGAACGACTACTGTTTGATGTTTAGAACTTCTAATATAACTGAAAGCTAAACATGTGAGTTCTGATATGATAGGTCATTAAAACTTAGATGATAGAGCAGTCTATAAACTAGCTAGCTAGCCATAGGTGAACATAATACAATTTACTGTAGATAAAAACAATAGATCAAAACTGATTTCAAATAATGAATCTAAATTGAAAAATATATATTTTTAAAAGATTTTTAATTGTAATTAGTGTTGAGTGAAATATATAAAAATTTGATTTGGCTGCTTTGCTGAATTTTACAAAAAAAATTCACTTTGTGACGAATTACTTCGTCATGAAGCACAGTTTTTTGTAAATAGTGGGTGCGTTGACAGGGATCGCATGACAGAGTGTAAAATTAAAAAAAAAATACTTACCGGATCTATTTGTCGCGATGAGCCGAGATGATGTCTCAGCTAGCGGGGTGACATTACACATCACCATACATGGGATTTTGGCCAAGATCTTCAACCAAGATGGTGGCGGCGACTGTCCAGTCACAAACAAATGGATCAGTTAAGTATTATTATTTTTTGTTTTTTACACTATTTCAGGTGAATTGTCTACTGTGAAGCACAAGGAAATTCAGCTTCGTGGTAAATCATTTATCATGAAATTTTGATAAATTTGTGGATTTCGCTCATCGCTAATTGTAATGTCATGTATTTGGTAATCTTGCTTTAGTTTTGTGCACTGGATGGTATACCGTTTTTATCAGACATTATTATCCCCTAATTTACTGGAGAAGATCCACCACTTGGAACTATACCTATCATTAATGTCTAATTTAAACTCAAGATTAGTATTTTCTTCCATTTCTTGGTCTATTTCCATAGTGAATTAATAGAATAACTGGCTTATCTTCTGCCTCTTGTCTCTTTTACCAAGAGTAATGCAGTGTAGCAATTCTATTAATAAGGCTTTACAGCATATCCCTAAGGCGAGGAGTATAAGAGGAAAAACCTCTTGTGATGTTGCTGCCTATGCTGTTTGTACTTAGCTCATTTTTCCCATGGGGTGACTGACATAGGCTGTTATGTACTTGCACATTTGCCGGTCATATTTTATGTGTTTATGTGCTGTTTACTAGCAAATAAGAAAGTCTTCTTTCATCAAAACCACGTGTTTTGTAGCTCTCTGCAGAGGAAAATGGTAATATAATTTATTCAAAGAGCTGATTTTTCAAATATTTCAAGTAATTGATCATCTATCCACTGCTCTCATTTCATTTTTTTAAGTTCTCTTTTAATTATAGCCACACCCCCCCACACACGCAAAATGTGATAATTTTTTTACAGTTCCATTTTTTCATCAGTATTATTTCATTCACAATGCTTATTTGACCCTAATGCTGGAAACGCACATAAATATCAGTTCTTCCAAAAACTATCTTCCCTAACGCCTCCATGTTGATTTCAATACAGAGAGACTCAAGAGAACAAAGGACTGGGCTCGCCGAAAACCAGTTTGGTCAGGCTGCCCCATCCATATTACATTGTCAGCCAGGGGACATTAATCTAATATGTATGTCCAGCTATATTTTGATGGACATTGATATTAACACATTAAGAAAAGAAGTTCCTCACTTGTTTCTCCATGAAGGATACTGAAAAGAAATTTCAATTCAATATAGAAAATTGAAAATATTGGGCACTATATTGGATGTCCACAATCACATAAAAAAAACCCTCAGTGTCTAGACTCTACTATTTGAGAGCTACACAATTCATGGACTAACTAACCCCCATACATATATAATCATGTACTCCAATATATCATTAATAATTAGAGATGAGC
>ONZH01015615.1:0-14300 GCA_900303285.1 Rhinella marina | reverse complement strand
AGATATACAGGTTTCAGTTTCCCAGTCTATATCTGGGTAGTTGAAGTCCCCCATAATAACAACCTCATTATGATTTGCCGCCTCGTCTATTTCGTTTAGAAGTAGATTTTCTGTGGTCTCTGATATATTGGGTGGTTTATAATAAACCCCTATTTGTATTTTATTATTGTTTTTGGCTCCATTTATTTCTACCCACAGTGACTCCACATGTTCATGTCCCTCACTTACATAAAGGCAGACCCCTCCCCCTCTCCGGTTTTGACAATCCTTTCTAAAAAGATTGTAACCCTGTACGTTAACTGCCCAGTCATAGCTATCATCCAGCCATGTCTCAGTTACTCCCACTATGTCATAGTTCTCCTCACACATCACTAATTCCAGTTCACCAGTTTTATTAGCTAGGCTTCTGGCATTAGCATTTCTGCTAGCATTTCTTCTGCAGTGTTGCTATCAGTGTGTGAAGAGTGGGAGAAGAGGGTTGCATTGACAATCCAACACAATGGGCAGCACTTTTAACACATTTTATAAGTGGTCAGAAACTTGTAAATAACTCATGAAAGAATAAAGTTACGTTAAAACCAAATACACCATTGTTGTTCTTGTGAAATTCTCAACAAGATTGATGTGTCACATGACCCTCTTCCCATTGAAAAAACTAAAGTTGGATCCAAAATGGCCGACTTCAAAATGGCCGCCATGGTCACCACCCATCTTGAAAAGTTTCCCCCCTCCCATATACTAATGTGCCACAAACAGGAAGTTAATATCACCAACCATTCCCATTTTATTTTGGTGTATTCATATAAATGGTCCACCCTGTATATTGACGGCAGCTTCCCAGCCTTTTTTGTACAGACATAAAGGAGATTTAAGACATCTACAAGTAGTAGGGTCTTTAAACCCACAAGAGATGGAGATTGGACTTGTAAAGTATGTATGACAGTTCAGCTGGATTCTACAATTAGATACTAGACATCCTAGATGCCTGAATTTAAGATCAGATATATTTTTATTGACAGGTATAATAGGTGTTGAAAAAGCTAAGAATAACCAGCAGTAGTCATCTGTGTATTATCGTGAGATCGGAAGTTCGGGAAAAAATAGACTTAACCCAACTTAAGTGCATAAAGAGTTTACTAAACTATGATAAAAGATAAGTAAAGTAACAGTCACTGAGAGTCGTGCAGACAAATGGACATTCTGGAAATTGGACATGCCCAACATGGCACACGGCTGACGCCCATATTATACAAAGACAGGTAATGGTAGCAAGACATCTTACCCTGATGAAGTCTTCAATAGAGCTGAGCTCTGTTCCAAAACTAAATGTTTTCTACTCTTTTGGCCCCTCCTAGCCCCACCTAAAGGTCAGTACGCGTGCACAGTTACCTCATATTGCAGAAATGTGGCCAGGTATAAACATCACAAAATAACTGCATGAAGTTAAATAGGAAGAACCAATTAAAAACCTCACTTTACATTCCACCCCTGGTTCTTCCAATTTAAAGGGTTTCTGTCACCAGTTTTTTCGGTATGAATCAGGCTGACATTAGAGATGTGCTAATGTCACCTGATTCCAAATATATATCTGTTTTATTTACTGGTGCCCCCATTTTTATATAAAATGAACTTTTATTTTATGCTAATAAGGCCTCTAGGTGCAGGGGCGTTACCGCTGCTCCTAGAGGCTCTGTTGATTGACAGGACCAGGCAGAGAAGAAACACTCCATTCACCATAGCTTGCAAGGACCTTCATTGATGTCATGACCATGTGATCAGTCACATGGTTAGGATCACACAAACAGCCTGTCGCCTCCTAAACCATGTGACTGATCACATGGTCATGACATCATTGAAGGTCCAAGCTATGGTGAATGGAGTTTCTTCTCTGCCTGGTCCTATCAATCAACAGAGCCTCTAGGAGCAGGGGTAATGCCCCTTGCACCTAGAGGCCTTATTAGCATAAAATAAAAGTTCATTTTATATAAAAAATGGGGGCACCAGTAAATAAAACAGATATATATTTGGAATCAGGTGACATTTGCACATCTCTAATGTCAGCCTGATTCATACCGAAAAAACTGGTGACAGAAACCCTTTAATTCATTTTAACCCATCTCTAAATAAAAACCAAAATATGTATAAATGTATTCAACGGCTATTACACTGTGGTACGCCTTAGTTTCAAAGCAAATTCCATAAAGATATCTACAGAATAAGTGACCTTTTCTACATAATTTATCAATGATATTCATTAAAGAATACTGCCCCTAATTGTTTAACAGGAAACCACCTTGGCACCACTGGGCTTCTCAAAAACAAAAAAAAACTGTATGTATGTTGGACTAACAGGAGTTTCTTTAGTCTTCTGACCTTCTTAAATGTTCAGTCTCTTGTGCCGTTTCTTGATCTTGACTTTAGAATCCTCCTTTCGTCGACGTTGTCTTTTCAGTAAAGGTAGTGGCGTCAGAAGTTACTCACAAGTTAATTCTCAGTTTCTTGGTGCTCTGTACACCAGACTGCGTGACGTTTCAAACCAGGATATTTATGTGAACTTTCCTGGTTTTCAGCCTTTATTACTAAATGTCCAGTCTTTGTCATTTTGTCTAGCTCAGTCTCTTACCCCTCCTTTCTCTGTGTTGGTGTGAGGGGATTGCATATGTAATCCTAATCCTAAATGCAGGTTTCAGAGTCTGTTTTCAATGGTTGTTGGATAGTCCATAACCTTGTCTGTGGGAGGAGCTGTGACACCGGGTTCTCCTCCCCTCACTCATCTACAGGTTGTTGTAAGGTCATCAACCATGTTAGTTGGTTCGTGTACTGCAGGAAGTCTTGGGCAGGCGATTACCTTTGTGGTCCACCCCTGAACAACAGTAGTGCAAGCAGTAAGGCTTTGTTCTGCATGGCAGACCAGTAGTTGAAGTCTTTTCTCGATGGGTGGCAGACGGGCCACCAAAATCTACATGTTAGCACACTTGGTATTGTTAACTTGGGTAGCACCTGGGCATTGCTAAGGTTGTCAGTCCTGGCTCTGCTAAACAGCTGATACAGCCTGCACTTAGAGAAGAATTGAAGACAAACTTGAACAGTTGCTCATATTCTAGCAGGAAAAAATCGGCTTCAAAATAAATTTAGTTCAGGATGAACTCAGTCCATGGGTTTCAACTCTGTCCAACATAACTCAGTCTATGGCAATTTGAGCCGTCGTTGGGAGCACTGCCCCACAGAAGATTGCATACACATCCCTAACATACTGGTGTGCAATTTGTGCCTTTATTCCATATCCAGGAAAAACACTTTTATTCTGCTGGAAAACAGCTCCCAAGTGCCCAGTTGCAAGTGAAAGTAAAAACAGCTTTCACTCCTGACCTCAATTTCTAACAGTTATATCTTCTGATATAGTGGATATAAGTCTATAATTCTGGTATCGTTTGAAAGGTTGGAATGCCAGCTTTCAAACAGGACAGGTTCATATTTCTAGTGGCTACCAATCCCAAGATATAAACAACTAAAGCAGCCCTCCCCTCTTCAGTCTGGTTTGCTTTGGGCACTTGCAGCAGCAGAGCTGGGCACTTGGGAACTGTTTTCCAGCAGAATAAAAGTGCTTTTTCTAGACATGGAATAAAGGCAGAAAGTAGACACAGGTATGCTTGGGATGTGTCTGC
Organism: Rhinella marina; assembly: GCA_900303285.1. NCBI lineage: Eukaryota > Metazoa > Chordata > Amphibia > Anura > Bufonidae > Rhinella > Rhinella marina. Next base: position 10,635 of record ONZH01015615.1, on the reverse strand, counting down.
AATCTTCTGTGGGGCAATGCTCTTAGTTATCTTGGTTAAAAACAGGTGACAGACTCCCTTTAAAAACTTCCTTGTGTCATTTACTTCCCACCACCCCCACATCAGATGGATTAAACAAAGGAAAAAAAAGTCCCATTATGACTTGTCGGTCCGACACTGCTTTTAAATAACATTGCCAAATGGAACCAAGTGGTCCTCTGCCAAAGCAAAAACTGTGCTAAACCATTGTTAAAGAAATTTAGTTAGTTGGTGAACACAATTGTGCTAGGGTTGTATATTTCATTATTAGGTGGTCTCCATCTCCTTATATCCATATCTCTTATATCTTATAATCTCTAAGCTCAATTAGATGTCACATATGCTTAAAAATAAAAATGACTCATCACTTGATATGTCTGTAGGAAAACAGGAACTTAGCAGAAGTTGAAATATGCATATGGAATTTCCCAGATAGATGAAGTAATGTGTATCCCATTGGCTGCCATTATCATTCTTTTGATTTGTTGTTTAATGTAAAATTGTATGATTGTGATTGGACATATTAAAATTGATGACAAAGGGGGTGTGATTACACCATCATGTATTTCTAATAAAATTAGCTCCCTGGGTGTAACCAGGAGAGATCTGCATGATCAGCAATGAGACTGGACATGCATTTCTTGTGCTGTGGCCGCACCCTCTTACCATGAAGGGGGAAATTTAACATAATTTGAACACCACAGACAACTGAGTATTAAGTCTAATTTGGGACTTATCCTAAATTACATTAACATGTGGTGCCGAAACGGGAAAAATCCATCAGATATCCAAGGGGATGATCGTGGAAGAGCTTTGGTCATTATGGCAACTGGGAACTGCACCTTCAAATACACAGGTAAGATATTTTTCTTACTTTGTGCCTTCCTACTTTTCATGACCACTGTTCGAGTATTGTCCTTTTCGGAATCTTTGAGATTTTAAAAGAACACCTCCTTGTCTGTGGTAGGAGTGAATGGAGTGGATGAAACCTAGGTGTATGATTGATGGAGATTGCCTGTGTTTTATAATATGCCATGATAGAAATTAAGGAACTGGGAAAAAGAGGAAGTTAGAATATCAAGAAAGAGATTTATTTCAATGCCTGCATTTAGTTAGTATTTAAAATGCCCATCTCTGTGATATCTGCAGATACCCAACACCAACCCAATCTCTGCAAGAACTGTTTGATGTGAGCGGAGTTGGAAGCCCAGTCCAGGACTGGGAGGATCGGTCTGCAAGAACTGTTTGATGTGAGCAGACCGATGATCCTGCAAGAACTGTTTGATGTGAGCAGGTGGTGAGGCGAATCAGGGTATTCGCACGTGGTGGGAGAAGGGACGGATCCACTCTTCTCCAATGGGGTCAGGCAGTCGAAAGGCTCTGAAAAAGGGGCGCCCCTCAAGGAGGGAGGTGACTGTAGTGGATATCATAGAGAGGCAGAAGAGGAGGAGGGTCAGTGAGAGATATAAGCAGAATATTAAAAAAAAAAAAAGCAGGCATGTCAAAAGATGGTTGAAATCTGGAAAGTTCCACAGTGAGAGAAGCAGCGCATTCGTTGAAGGTTAGGCAGGTGAAGAAGGTAAGAGCAGGTGAGGAGAATGTGAGAGGCTGGGGAGCAGTGGTTCAAAGGTGGCATAAAGAGAATGATGGAGAAAGAATTGGGAAGGGAACACATACATGTATGTATATATGTTTTTACTTAAAAAAAAAAAAAGCAAAGGAAAGAGTTAAACATGAGTGGAGTTAAAAAAAAGGGGAAGTACTGGCTGCTGCTTTGAAAGGGACGACTTAAACGGCATTTTCTTTGTCTTCCGTCTCTTGTGGGGTCCCCGATAGTCATAAATGTATCATTTCTATAGAAGAGGAGGATGAACCGCGAAGAATCAGATTCTTATCAGAATCTGATTATTTGATAACCTAGAATTGCAGTAGTTCCCATTTCAGATATTGTTTTGGCAGATGTGGTAGTATTTGAAAGAAGATGTGTCAGTATATACTGCTGCCATTAGTGATTAGTAAAAAGAAAACCTATCTTTAAAGGAAAAAAATTATTAAGTGTTTATTAAGTTTAAGTTTCAAAACTTTTGATTTGCTTGAATATGCTTGGCTTCTTTCCCAGACTTTGCGGTTCGTGAAAAAGAGGAAGTATGGATAATGTCTGTTTCTTTTGAAAGTAGACTTTCTATAAGAATTTAAAGTTAAGGTATCGATAATAATATCCAGGAAAGGAAAAAATTAGAATTGAGTCAAAAAGAAAATCCACGAGGTAAATAGATGAGCTCATTCTTACATTTGATATTATGTGCACATTATTTTTCATTTTGTTTGTTTGCAAACTAAAGATTTTGTGAGTGTTATTTTGCAGCCCAAATTAATGGACGTCAAGGAAGCCTGTTGTTTTTCCCAAATGTTTAATTTGGTGGGGATTGTGCCTAATCTGTTTTTTAGGAGTGAAGAAAAAGGCCATGAAATCCTAATATATTCGGCAGATCTGCATAAAATATCATTTTCATTGATTCTGTGCTGAAAACTTTTCATGGAGTCATGCATATATTTTTTTGAGTTTTTATTGGAGCTCCAATGCATACTGTATTTGTGTGTGAAGTGTGTGATGGGCCCGTGTCTGTCTTTGTTCGTAATCATTATATGTTTCATGTTAAACATCTAGCTAGAAATGATCAAAAAAGGAGAAGTTACATTTTGCCAAACGACAAAGGGTGTGGTGACAGTGACGTAGAATTATATTATACAGAGACAGCCTCTTGTGTTCCTCCCTAAACACGTATAGTGTGATATGTCACTAGAGTTAGAGAAAGAGAAAAAAAAATGAAATTGGTTCATTTAATTTTAACAAGTCACATAAGCGTGCAAGTGGAAAAATTAAGACAATAAGATTGGTTTGTTTTAAAAACGTTATTAATATGTGGTATTCAGACAAGTGTGTTTATAAGAGGTCTGTAAGCAAGATCATCAAATAAGTATAATAATATGTGGTAAAATCAAATGGAATGTCTGAAGTAACTGTGTCACCAAGTATTTCATCTGTCAATGAAAACTAGATGATAGATAAGGTTTTCCCATCGGTTTTTATTTTCTGATTATTTTGTTTTATTTTCTGAACATGATGGGAGCATTTGATTTGTTTGAAAAAAAAAAAGTAACAGCATTTGAAAAGTATTAAGAGAATTGTTTTATGATAGTCACGTGGGCTATAAACACGGAGTTCTGGAGGAGATACAACACTTTGAGCATCTTGAGTTTACAGAAGATTTTCAGCATTTTGATGGGAGGTTGAGTTGCCAGACTACATAAAGGTTTGGATGTCGTGTGAGCTGTGGAGCAAGTACATTCAGATCTGATTCATAACTTTGTCAAATATTGAGTTTTCTTTCATAGATGGTATGGATGGATCACACAGAAGACAGGATATGCTGTCAGTGCCTAAACTGATGTTGTCACCTAAATACCACTCCCTTCTGTAATGTGAGTACAGGAGGTAGAGCTGAAGGCGCTCACTGAGGCTGGTAAGATGGTTGTGGTTAGATAACTAACATTTATATAGAGTTCATATATGCCTTTGGTATCTTCCATGATTATGGTCTGATCTGGGGGAGCAGAGGTTTTGTTGGATCCATGGGAAACCCATGAAGAGTGCTGAGTGTGTGAGAGTTGTTTTATGCCTTGATGCTGTCCAGAAGAAGAAAAAAAGGAAAAAAAGACAACAAGTTGGAAGATTAAACTGCTATAACTGCAGTCCTCCAGCCAATACCTGAAGCCAACCTAAGGTTTACGTGACTTGGCCAACCTAGGCCCAGAAGACCTTTAAAGTAAGAGCAAGGAGTGATAACAAGCTCTGGAGGGTAGGTAAAATGGTGCCTTCTCAAGTGCACTCTGCCCGTTGATGATGAATTCAGCACATGGGTTGATGTATGTGTCAGGAGGAGATATGGTGGGAATTCCAGGGGTCCAGCAGCGCTGCCACCAGGTTTGTCCAAGGTTACATGTGGGCCTGTAATAATGTTGGAAGAACTTTGAGAGTTCCAGAAAGGCATATACCTAGGCCATCTTGCCTATTTCAGAGATTGCAGATGGACTGCATTAAGTTTCCAAAGGTGGGGCAGCATGAATATGTCCTTGTCTATGTTGATCTATTTTTCAGGAAACACCTGGCCTGTAGTAAAAGCAAGAGTAAAAGAAGATACTGGCTGAGGTAGTAAGTAGAGAAATACTGGATGTAGAACAAGCCTTTTGACACTTTTTGTCTTTCCTAAAGTGGTAGGAGCCCTTACAGGTCAGCTCTGACTGTTGAACATAAACATGTGTGTAATTCCTTTTCAGATCTGGACTCAAAGACTAGTACCTAGTTCATATAAAGGAAAGGTTTGGATCCCAGATTTGATGGTCCCTAATGAGTGCTGTGTTCACCATTCCAACATTGGTGAAGCCAAACATATTTACATTGATAATATACTTAGTGCTTATGAAGTTTGCAAAATGATGAGAGATTATAGAATTAGCAAATAATCCAGACAGTGAGAGGAAAGGTGGTGTGGACTCACTTGGATATTGTTTAATCAGGATTGGATTATTGAGTAAAGTCTGAGTATTACATCTTTGCCCCATTATGTTCATTATGTTGTAATTTGTGTCCTAACTTCACTAACAAAGGTTTAAACAGATTTAAAAAAAAACAAAAAACTGTCTGGTCTATAACATACTGAAAGAATAGCAACCCACTTGGCAAGTATCGAGCAATCGAAAAATGATGATGGTATGTGGTATGTGAAACGGATGCATATAGATGGCTGCCACCTCACCGCTCAGTGGTCTATGACTTAGCTAATCATCCCTGAGTTTGAAGAAAGAAAAGAGGTCCTTTACAGGTTCCATTACAACATGTACCGGAGCAGATTTTATTGAGAAAGAGAAAAAGATCATATTATGCACATGCCATGATAAGGATGGTATGGTTTGGGTGGCTGCTGAAGTGGAGTATACTAAGAGGTTAAGGGAGATTTATAGAGCCACTAATTCTAAGAAAGAATTGTCCATTAATTAGACTGATTTGCTGTGTTGACTGAACCCAATTAACTGATTTAGTTAAGTAAAATGATAGGTTGATGGTTGATGCTCTCTTTGTAAAATGATACTAAATTTGTTGTTTCTGATTAAATTGGCAGTAAGGTCAAAAAGAAGATATTATCATGACCTGACTTTAATAATAACCTGTATACTGAATGTGAATCATGGAGAATCTACAAGAGAGGAAAATACATATATACATCAATCCAGCCTGTGAATACTAAACCTGACGATTCAGATGAGAACTAAGACATCGTAGACATGACAACTTTTAACTCTGATGATTATTGGACATTTTGCCTTGCTTCTGATTGTGCCCCTGTGCTGTGCAGGGAATAACTTGGAATAACTTAAAGGAAAATGCAGGGAAAAATGCTGAGTGTCCAGTGGAGTCTACCATAGATGATGAATGGCTTATCAGCCCTGATCTGGGGAATCCAGTCAGAATGTAGTCATTGGGGGAGTCCTCTGGATACTTAAGCAGGCTGTGTACAAGAGGAGGAAGACACCTATTTACTTGTGTCTCCTTCTCCATCCCATGAACAAGAATGAACAGATATAGGATCTGCATTGATGATTTAGGGTCTGTCCTGATCGATACACCTCAGATTAATGGATGGCCCATAGGCCCTGGTTTGAACTGAATATAGTCAATTGGGAAACTCTCTTTAGACTATTAGCAAATTGTGTTCAAGAGGAGGAAACTGTTAAAAAAATTTAGTTAGTTGGTGAACACAATTGTGCTAGGGTTGTGTATTTCATTATTAGGTGGTCTCCATCTCCTTATAGACATATCTCTTATATCTTATAATCTCTAAGCTCCATTAGATGTCACATATGCTTAAAAATAAAAATGACTCATAATCACTTGATATGTCTGTAGGAAAACAGGAACTTAGCAGAAGTTGAAATATGCATATGGAATTTCCCAGATAGATGAAGTAATGTGTATCCCATTGGCTGCCATTATCACTTTTTTTGATTTGTTGTTCAATGTAAACTTGTATGATTGTGATTGGACATATTAAAATTGATGACAAAGGGGGGTGTGATTACACCATCATGTATTTCTAATAAAATTAGCTCCCTGGGTGTAACCAGGAGAGATCTGCATGATCAGCAATGAGACTGGACGTGCATTTCTTGTGCTGCGGCCGCACCCTCTTACCATGAAGGGGGAAATTTAACATAATTTGAACACCATAGACAACTGAGTATTAAGTCTAATTTGGGACTTATCCTAAATTACATTAACACCATATACCTATGTCCTTGTACAGTTACATACACATGTACTATTCTCAATTATTGGTTCAGTATTTGGCCCAATATGTGATAACATTTCCAAAGTAAAAACTTATACATAAAGTAGGTTGCACTTCATGGCGGTCCTCATTTTTGTTCTTAATACATTAAATGGCAATCAATATTTTTCAAGGGTCTTGGATAGCCTTTGTCACATGATAACATTGTAAAATGTGTCACTTCCTTTTAGTAATAAAAACACATTTGTTTGAATGTCTTTTCATTTGTAGATATCTTCGTCAATATAAACCTTTTAAAGCGGCTCTGTCACCAGTTTCAATATATATATATAAAGGTAGATATATAGGCAGGTAGGGCTCAAAAAGGTTAACACACACCTTTATTTCCCTGATTTCAGTTGCGATTACCCTGTAAAAACCAGTTTTAAAATTATGCAAATGAGGCAACAGAGCACTGGGAGGCGTGCTAATTCATTCTGAGCACCGCATTTGCGACGCTCTCCTGCCTGTTAGTGCCGCCCTACATGTTAAAAAAAACGCCCCTCAGTCCTTTGATTGACATCGCTAGACTCACTGGTCTAGTGCTGAGATCCCACTGAACCGAACTCTGCAAGTCCTTTACCTCTAGTGCGCACGCGCCGTCAGACGTGTGAGTGCACACGCGCGGGATCTCCACGTCACAGGGATCTACACGTCACAGTTCCTCAGGGAACAAACAACAAAATGGAATTATGACCATATATCAAAAAGTCTCAACAAGGCGAAAAATACATCACTGATATTGTTCCATTAAAGTAATATAGAATCACAAATGTTATGCCTATTCTGTACCAATCACCATCAATGAGTGACGTATGGAAGCAAATCAGGGGAAACAATATGACAACACATATATACGTGAAAAAAATAACTCACTGTTATTTTTCTATCTTTAAGATGATGATATACCAACAAAGATGTTATACAAATTATGTACCAGCCACTAACAATGAGTGACATGCAGGGGCAGATCAGATGAATACATATAACAACACATGTCAATACCAAGGTATATATATATATATATATATATATATATATATATATGCATAAAGCCACACAATAGATATTACTGATATGATACCTTGGATATGACTATATGCCCGTCACTAGCCATGCATAGAGCCTGTATCAACAATATATGATGTGCGCCTGTAATTCTGTACAGCCACACAAAGTGGGTATTAATGGTATTATACCTTGAGTAACACCATGTATCAATCACTAATCATGCACATAACCATTACTAACAGTAGAAGATGTGCAATGATATAGTTAATAACATGAATGGCATATAGTAACACGTGTCATAAGCATTAAGACATGTAGGTAAAGGTTCCTCATTAATGTATAAGAGGAAAAGACCAGAAACCGGCTCTATACTTGCGCTACCCTCTGTAACCCCACATGCTATCCAGTCTTGAGGAGAGATGGAGGACCCCCACTGGACATTGCCAAGATGAAGTATAGTCCAACGCACGGAGGATCGGTACCTTGATGTGTGCACTTATGACAACTTAGGGTACACTTGGTGGTGGAATTCTCTTCTGTGTCAGGGACATACCAGGGTGTCCAGGAGGTTCCAGACACAGGATCGCCCCTACCGGGGCAGCAATTCTGTTTATAGGCAGGGACCTGCAATTTTAGGAATATTAGGGATACTCTTTTTTTTCTTTCCCCCTCCTCCCCCCTGCCTATATTCTATGATATTCTTCTTTGGATCATCATCCCCTCCCCTCTTTATATACTTGAAACTGGTGACAGAGCCACTTTAACCAGTAATATCAGTTTCATTATATACCCTTGATTATTGGTATTAGCAATTAACACCATTATTATTACACATTTATTCAGGAATCTTCTAATTTACCTAATGTTATATACTGGTTCATACTTTATATCATTTGGTAATTTGTTTGCAGATGCACCCAGTTTATATTATATCATTAGTTAAAAGCTTTGTCCTTTTCCATAAAAACACATACCATATAATAGTATATTTGCAATTCACCTGTCACAGATATACTGAGTGTTTATTCCCTATCAGATGTATACTCAGTGAACACACACACTAAAAGACAAAAAAACCTTCTCTTCTTTCTTCATGGGGATGGCTTATAGTTAAAGGGGTTGTCCCACAAAAAATATTCTACAGTTTTCAAACCAGCACCCGGATCTGAATACTTTTGTAATTGCATGTAATTAAAAACTTTGTATAGCCACTGAGTTATTCAATAACATGTATCTGTATAGCGCCACCTGCTCTTTGTTATTTTTCTTATCTCTTTGACCTGCTCACTGAGATGGCCGCACATGCTCAGTTTCATCTTTTCAACTGCTTCCTGAGCTGTGATAGGGAGAGCATGGACTCGCCAAGTGAGCTGCAGCGGAAAAGACACTCTCCTTGAGCTGTCAGTTTGATATAAACCTAGCAGAGCAATGAATGGGGAGATCTCTGGATCCATGTGAGGTATAGGGCTGGTTCTAGCTTTATTAGAAAGAGGTTGTCAAGTACTATATGATGTCTGATTTTCATTTTTTACATCAATCACGGAATAACCCCTTTTAGGGAGGAGCACAAGTTGTCTTTGGATCCTGTGTTGTCTATCTGTTCTCCCCCCTCCCCTCCTGGTTGGGCTGTGGGAACCTCCCTCCTCCAGTCATTGTCTCTTTAGCACTGTATGAGGTCAGATCAATGGTCCACATATATTGAGTAATAAACATAACCTTTAGCATATAATTAACCCCTTCCCGTGCGGGAAGTAACTTTCCGACCACCGCCGTAGTACTACGGCGCGCTGATCGGGCGGGTGCAGGAGCTGCGCCCGCCCGATCAGCTGCGGGGGGCTGGCTGTTCCCAGTAGCCGGACCCCTGCTGTGTACGCCCGCATTGGTGAAAACACCGATGCGGGCGTATTAACCCTTCATGTGCCGCGGTCAGCACTGACAGTGGCACATGCGATGCGGGTGGTCGGAGGGGGTGTCCATTGGATCCCCGCGCTGCTGTGACGGGGACCCGATGGCTTAGCTAGAAGCCGGATGCCTTCCTTAGGCATCCGGATGCTATCTACGGAAGCCTGTGAGATCCAGCCCCCTGGATCTTACAGGCAGTAAGCTGGAAGTGTATTACTGTGTGTAATACACTTCCAGCCAATGCATTACAATACAGAAGTATTGTAATGCATTGTAAAGGGGATCAGACCCCAAAAGTTAAAAAAGTGTAAAAAAAAGAAAGTGAAAAAAAAGTGAAAAAATAAAGTTTTACAAAAAAAGCGTCCTTTTCACAAAATAATATAAAAAAAATTGTAAAAAATAGTGAAAAAAATAAAAATAGACATATTAGGTATCGCCGCGTCCGTATCGACCGGCTCTATAAAAATATCACATGATCCACCCCGCCAGGTGAACGCAGTAAAAAAAAAAAAAAACAACTGTGTCATAACAGCAATTTTTTGGTCACCTTCCCTTACAAAAAGTGTAATAGCAGGCGATCAAAAAGGCGTATTTACCCCCAAATGGTACCAATCAAACCATCATCTTGTCCCACAGAAATGTAGACCCTACCTGAGACAATCGCCCAAAAAATAAAAAAAAATATGGCTCTCAGAAAATAGCAACACTAAAAAAAGATTTTATTCTGTTCAAAAATGCAGCTAATGTGTAAAACTTTCCAAAAATAAAAATGTTTGAAATATTGGGTATCGCCGCATCCGTAACAACCTGCTCTATAAAAATATCACATGAAATGGCCCCCCAGGTGAATGCTGTAAAAAAAAAAATTTAAAAAAACTATGCCATAACAGCCATTTTTTTCACCTTGCCTCACAAAAAGTGTAATAGCAGGCGATCAAAAAGTCTTATGTACCCCAAAATGGTACCAATGAAAACATCACCTCATCCCGCAAAAAATGAGCCCCCACATAAGACAATAACTCAAAAAAATAAAAATCAATGGCTCCCGAAAAACCAATCCATCAAAATCTGTGCTGCAAAATCTATATGGCGCTCCTTCTGTTCTGAGTCCTGCCATGTGCCCCCACAGCAGTTTACCACCACATATGGGGTGTTGCCGTATTCAGGAGAAAATGGGGAACAAATTATGGGGTGCTTTTCTCCTGTTACCCCTTGTGAAAATGAAAAATTTGGGGCTAAAGCAACATTTTATTGGAAGAAATTAAACTTTTCATTTTCACAGCCAAGTGTTTCCAAATTCTATAAAACGCTTAGGGGG
>ONZH01015614.1:0-52641 GCA_900303285.1 Rhinella marina | reverse complement strand
TTCTTTTTGAGTGGCAAATACGCATCAAAACAAAAATTCTGGCGTTTTTTACTTGTGCAGGATAAATTACATGACCGTGATATCCAGTATGTGGAGAGAATTTTATTTTTTTACATTGAAAAGCATTTTCTCAATGGAAAAGGTTTTTTGTTTTTTTTTAATAACTTTTCTTTTAACCATTTATTAGTCCCACAAGGGGATTTGGATACACGATCCTTTGATTGCTTATTATCTAGTACAGCTTACTATTCTGTGTCAATAGAATACGGACAGTCTCATGTGGGGGTGCCGATGCTTGCGAGAGGGAGCGCCCTCTTTCTAAACCACTTAGATGCCGCGGTTTCCATTGACCATGGCATCTAAGGGGTAAAAGGGCCTGAATCTGCGCTTCTGCTGATCTGGGCCATTAGATCTGGAATCCGGGTGGGACTTGAGCTGAGCTTCTGCTCACTGCTGCATGGAGACCGTGCAGGCCTTATTCTAGGCCGCTGTAAAAAGGCAAGAGCGTCCTAGATTAAAGCCCATTAATAAGCACTCTAAAAGCACTTATAGGTGGTCATTAATGTTGCAGAGTATGGTTGCTGGGTGCAGCAGAGTCAGTTTAGATCAGACATTGTGGAGTAACAGGAACTGGGTTTATTGGAACATGCATGCAATAACTGAAGGTCACCTTACATGGTGAATGGCGCAGACAGAAACAAAAAAAAATCAGTGAGTTCACTTCAATGTACAGGAAAATACAACACATTATAGAAATGCATAGAGAGACTACAAGTTAGCATTAGGGTTACATGCCTACATCTAGTGTCTGTGGGGCTGTGGTTACAGCGACATCTAGTGTCACAACAATAAACTGCAGTCACTCCAACAACAGACTAAGCTGTAAGATGTTGAATCTCCAACAATTAACCCCTTCCCGACCAGCACCGTACATGTACGGCGCTGGTGCGGGGACATGACGCCCGCTCGTGGGTGCTGCGGGCGTCATGGCCGGCAAGTCTCTGCTGTTTCTAACAGCAGAGACTTGCCGCTACTTACCTCCATCGGCGGCGTCTTCCTGGGCCTTCTGATGCGTCTGGTGTATAGACGCCCCGAGTGGCCAATCGGGGTGTCTGTGCACCATATTTCAAAGTGCAATTCTTATTCTGGCCACTAGATGGCAGGCCAGGATAAGAAATGAGCAATTCATGGATTTATCTCAGTCTAGTAAATCCCTGATTGCTCATAAAGAAAAAAAAAACACAATATATCAGCTCATATTTGAGCTTAAAAATAGTCAGAAATTTTTTTTTAAAAAATGTTAAAAAATATATAAAAAATATATAAAAGTTCAAATCACCCCCCTTTCCGTATAATGAAAAAATCAATACCTAAATAACAATAAATATAGACATCATGGGTATCACCGTGACCGAAAACGCCCGTACTTTTAAAATATAAAAAGAAATTCCAATACGGCGAATTGTGTGGCGGAAAAAAGCGTCCAAATGGCGATTCGCCGTTTTTTGTCGCTTTTTTTTTTCTAAAAAAAATTAAATAAAAAGTGATCAAAAAGTCATACACACCCCAGAAAACTTCAGATCGCCCCGCAAAAAATGAGCCCCCATACAGCTCCGTACACATATATACCAAAAATTTATGGGGGTCAAGATATGACAAGGAAAAAAAAAGGGCAACTTTCTAATTATTTTATCACTTAGGTATCGATTTTATCAAAACGCAGGAAAAACTATACATATTAGGTATTGCCGGATTCGTACTGACCAGTAGAATGAAAGTAACGGATCAGTTTTAATGCACATCGAACGCTGTAAATAAGAAACCCGTAGAACTGTAGCGGAATAGCGTTTTTTTTTTGCAATTTCACCCGATTTGGAATTGTTTTCCCGCTTCCCACTATACCATATGCAATATTAAATGGTGGCGTTGGAAAGTACAACTTGTCCCGCAAAAAACAAGCCCTCATACAGCTATGTGAACAGAAAAATAAAACAGTTATGGCTGTTTGAAGGCAGGGAGCGCAAAACGAAAATGCATAACCGAAAAAACCTCCGGGGGTGAAGGGGTTAAAGGATTACTCACTTGAAAAAACTTATGACATGTCAGAAGATGTTATTATCAGGGGTCCGTGTGCCGAGAACCCTCCCGATCACTAAAACGAAGGCCTAGAAGCGCTCAGCTGTCTTCTGCCCTCCTCGCCTCTTCAAGGAGCGCGGAGAGTGTTCTACAGCTCCATAGAAGACAGAACTGAGTGCCATTTTAGTGATTGGTGGGGGTCTCACGACTCAGACCCTCACTGATTTGAAAATTTGTGACCTGTCACTATGAGATGTGTACATATTTATGATGAGCATTGTGTAATATCTGCTGATGTTGCCAGGAAGCCACAGCAGTGGGTGGGCACGTGTAGAATGAGGAGACGATTAATGTATTCTCATTCTTGTGGAAAATAAATTCTTAGTAAAAGGCTTCCCTGTCTGTACTTCCTATTCTACAGCGCTGGGACACGCTCTGCCCTGCGGTCAGCTTACACGGCTTGTTTGAAGCATCACAGGACCTGAGGGATCTACAGGAGAACGGCCTTCTGGTATTGGATCAGACGTAAGTTTAAAAAAAAAAAAAAAAATCACATGCAGAAGATAGAGGAAATCTTTAGTCACCCGCATTCTGGTTGAGTTGTTTTTTTAAACTCTTAAAGGGGGTGTGCCACGAAATTTATTCTACATTTTTGAAACCAGCACCTGGATCTGAATACTTTTGTATTTGCATGCAATTAAAAATTTTGTATAGCCAATCTATCTGTATAGTGCCACCTGCTGTTTGCTCTTTTTCTTATTATTTGTCCAACTCGCTGAGGTGGTCGCACACGCCCAGTTTAAAAGGGAATCTGTCACCAGGATAATCACTATTGAAGTAAAGCCATGGCCTAATGGCACTTACTACCTTATTTCCAGATGTGCTTTTAGATGTTTTCTATCTTCTGAAAATCCAGTTTATTGGGTATGCAAATGAGCCAGTAAGGTGCCCAGAGGGACGTCATTCCTGCAGGAAGGAGCCCAGGCACGCCTCCTGATAGTGCCCAAGCCCGCCGTCATGCTGGGAGCAGGGAAAAGGGGGCGGAGTTATGGCTTGAATATCATGTAGGAGGCGTGCCTGGGCTCCTTCCTGCAAGAGTGAACCCCCTCTGGGCACCTTACTGGCTCATTTGCATACCAAATAAACTGGATTTTCAGAAGATAGAAAACATCTATTGCCGAAACAAAGGAACATCTCGAAATAAATGGCGGGATCAGAGTTATCACCGATCCTGGCCTTTACAGTGGGATGTTGGGAGGGGCTTGTCTTCTGTACGTACTGATGATCCCCTTATGTTAGGTCCTGTTCACATCTGCCTTTAGGTTTCCATTTATAACAAAACCAACAATGCATTGTCCGATCCATTGCACGACAGATACCGCCGGCGCCAAGCAGGGCCCATTGAATTATAATGTGGACTGTCGGGTTCTGTCAGTGTGACGGGAAAAATACTGCTGCATGCGGTGCAAATCGGACAGAATCTGCGTGGTGGTATCCCGCTGCACAGAAATGATCCTGGTTTTCTCTCTCTCTCTCTTCCGTTTAGTGGTCTTCGCTGCACGTGGAGGGGGCTCGCTGTGTTAGACGGTCTTCTGCCGACGCTCTTAAACCAGTTTCAGGATTCTTGGGCTGAGTCTGAGAACGTAAAACCTCATCGGCCACAGACTGCGTAGAAATGATGTCCCTGCTGGATCCCATGTGAATACTGTACATACCTGTAGTCTCTGGAGTAGAGACCCGCTGCCACCAGTTCTATGGTGGGGATGTGTTTAAAGGGAGTCTCTCCACACGATTTTGCACATTAAACCACTCATAATGCCTTGCAGAGATTGCTGAGAGTAGTGTAACTGCACCTCTGTTGTAATATGCAAATCAGCTGTTCGGTGCACGCAGGGCGGGCCCTAAGACGTCAGTGCACTCTAGCTCCACCTCTGTACAAAGGAAGTCCTTTCTTTCCTTGATGGATTGACAGGGCCAGGCGTCTGTAATCTCACCCTTGCACCATGCATCACAAAGAACTGTACTGTGCATGCGCTGAGGTTGTGGCGAGGCCAAGGAGGCAGTGCAATGGTGGAGCTAGGGTGCACCGAACAGCTCCTTTGCATATTGGAGCAAAGTTGTTTTTTTGGGGGGGATGCAGGAATGGATTACCACAATGAAGGCTTTACCACTCTGCAAACCACGCCAGGATTTATGTCTGGTTTAAAGGGGACGTCCCATTAAAGTGCTTGTTCACCCAACCTGTGGCCTTATGGTCAGACGGAGTATTCCCCCCCCCCTCCCCCCATGACCCAGTGACATAACGCATGGGGGATACGTCACCGCTGTGGCCAGTCATTGGCTGCAACAGCCACATGACCCACGTCAAACCAGATGTTGATGCAGGGAGATCGGAGATCTGCAGCGATGGCAGGGGAGCAAATGGGATCAGATGACTCCCTCTACAGGTCTGGGCAAGCAAAGGGGCCTGCCTGAAAGGCTGCTGGGGATAAGCAACCCCTTTAAGACAACTTATCCCCTCTCCACAGGATAGGGGTTAAGTGTCTGATCGGCAATGGTCCAACCTCTGGGGCTCCCCTCATCAGGAGAATGAGGACCTGTGCTCCCTGTTTGAGTGGGGCAGTAGACGCGCATGCACACTGCTGCTCCATTCAGCTTTGTGGAACTGTCGGAGATGGTGGATAGCTACCCATTTAGCTGTATGAAGCAGCAGTGTGCATGCAGGACTGTCGCACCATTCAAACTGGCACCGGCCCTCATTCTCATCAGTGGGGGCACCAGCACTCGGACCCTCGCCGATCAGACACCTATCCTGTGAAAGAACACCTTTAATATGGAAAATCGTGCAGGCAGATTCCCTTTATCTTGCTGTACACTGTTTTATATAAGCTTATACGCTTATTTAATATGAATAAAGCATTTTCTAGATTTGTGTGTCCTTTTTTTGTATTATCGACTATGGAGCCTATTGTAGATTTATAAATTCATTGATTTCTAGATTTGAATGGCAGACTGGTATATACAAAGGAGTCCGCTCGTACACTCTCACTGTGAAGTGTCTAGTTCTAAAATACACAGTTAGGCCTCATTCACACATCCGTGTCTGTGATCACCTCAGTGACGAGGTGGTCGTCTGTTCATTCGTGAAGATGTCCATGAAGGATCCGTGTGTCATACATACATACATTGCTCAGCTGAAAAATGATTTCCAGAGAAATTCCTACCAACGATTCGTGAAACACGGATGCCATACCTATGGCATCCGTGTTTTTTCATGAACCCATAGATTATAATGGGTGTGAACATGGACAAAAATTGGGCAAGCTTCCGTGAAGTAACCACAGCCCCACAGACAATCATGGTCAATCACCGATGTGTGAATACACACATTAAAAACAATGAGTATGTGTGCTGGCCATGGAGAACGCAGACAGCATGTGCGTGTTTGAAAGCCATTCGGTCATGTTAATTTGCACCTTTATTTGTAGATATGTAGAGTTTTATTTTTACTTTTTTTGTTTTTATACTTGGGAAAAATATATTTTATTTTTTTTCACTTTAAAAAAAACAAAAAAAAACTTTTTTGCTAGAGCAAAGTGCAACTAAAATGTTTTTGTTTTTTTAATTATAGCTGCATTCCCTAACAGTCGTTTTGATTGTGGGGTTAGAAGCTGCAGTTGGGTTACTATATATATATATATATATATATATATATATATATATATATATATATACACACACTGATCTGAGGTCTGATGGGGCACTATACACTGATCTGAGGTCTGATGGGGCACTATACACTGATCTGAGGTCTGATGGGGCACTATACACTGATCTGAGGTCTGATGGGGGCACAGTAGGCTGATGTGAGGTCTGATGGGGGCACATTCTGCTGATCTGAGGTCTGATGGGGCACAGTAGGCTGATGTGAGGTCTGATGGGGGCACATTCTGCTGATCTGAGGTCTGATGGGGCACAGTAGCCTGATGTGAGATCTGATGGGGGCACAATACGCTGATCTGAGGTCTGATGGGGGCACAATACACTGATCTGAGGTCTGATGGGGGCACAATACACTAATCTGAGGTCTGATGGGGGCACAATACGCTGCTCTGAGGTCTGATGGTGGCACATTCTGCTGATCTGAGGTCTGATGGGGCACAGTAGGCTGATGTGAGATCTGATGGGGGGCACAATATGCTGATCTGAGGTCTGATGGGGGCACAATACGCTGATCTGAGGTCTGATGGGGGCACAATACGCTGATCTGAGGTCTGATGGGGGCACAATACACTGATCTGAGGTCTGATGGGGCACAATACGCTGATCTGAGGTCTGATGGGGGCACATTCTGCTGATCTGAGGTCTGATGGCACAGTAGGCTGATGTGAGGACTAATGGGGGCACATTCTGCTGATCTGAGGTCTGATGGGGGCACAATACGCTGATCTGAGGTCTGATGGGGCACAGTAGGCTGATGTGAGGTCTGATGGGGGCACATTCTGCTGATCTGAGGTCTGATGGGGGCACAATACGCTGATCTGAGGTCTGATGGGGGTACAATACGCTGATCTGAGGTCTGATGGGGGCACAGTAGGCTGATATGAGGTCTGATGGGGGCACAATACGCTGATCTGAGGTCTGATGGGGGTACAATACGCTGATCTGAGGTCTGATGGGGGCACAGTAGGCTGATGTGAGGTCTGATGGGGGCACAATACGCTGATCTGAGGTCTGATGGGGGTACAATACGCTGATCTGAGGTCTGATGGGGGCACAGTAGGCTGATGTGAGGTCTGATGGGGGCACAATACGCTGATCTGAGGTCTGATGGGGGCACAGTAGGCTGATCAGATGTCTGATGGGGCACAATACGCTGATCTGAGGTCTGATGGGGGCAGGGGACTGTTAGTTTAGTGATGTAAAAACTGGGGACAGGTTTCCTTTAACATAGGAGTCCCCTTGTTTTTTACTCCTATTAATCCTATATTTTACTGCATTATGTGGTAGAGTATTTAGACTAGGGTATGTAGAAAGTCTATTGTACTGTACTTAACAGCATAGATGATCTAGCAGTTTATATAGTCCTCTTTCTAATACAATATTATAACCACAACTAGTAGTATGTGCCTGTGAAGTTGGAAACGTGCGTTTGGGAAGCCACTAAGTGGGGGGCCCACTCAAGTATGTTTCGCCCCCCTCCCCTGTGCTGAACCTCTAGCTACGCCTCTGATGCACGGTGTATGAGGGAGTCGGAGTCAGGGGAAATTGAGGAGTCGGAGTTGGGGCTTTGGCTTACCGACTCCACAGCCCTGCTCATGTCATCCAAATTGTAGAGCCTGTCCTATTCTGGTCCGTATTGCAGATGAGAAGAGCCATTTCTATTAGACCTCATGTACACGACTGTTGGGCCGCCAAGCACCAGCACCCACTGACTCCAATGGATCTGCGGCAAAAACACAGGACATGTTCTACCTTTTCTAATATGGGCTTCCAGGTCCTTGCCGCAAAAAACAGAACACATCCTATCTTTTGCCATGTCTTGCAGACCAGTTGAAGTCAATGGGTCCTCATGATGTGGAGTGCACACAGCCAGAGTCCATGTTTTGCTTACCTGCAGTTGTTGGTCCGCAATACGGGCACGGCGGCCACCATAGTGATGTGCATGCGGCCTTGGGAGCGGGAAAAGATGCAGAAAGCACAAGGAAGGTGTCTTTTATGTACTAATGGGGTCATTTATCAAACTGGTGTAAAGTAGAACTGGCTTAATTGCCCATAGCAACCAGATTCCACCTTTCATATAGCTCCTTTGGAAAATGAAAGGAGTATTCTGATTGGTTGCTATAGACAACTAAGCCAGTTCTACTTTACACCAGTTTGATAAACAACCCCATACATTTTTACACTGTCAGCTACAACTTATGTAGGAAAGTGCATCACCTCTTAAGGGGGAGGGGCACTCCATCAAGCCAGGGATATATGTACAGGTTTCACAATTTAAAAAAAGACATGCACTTGCAAATAATTCAGCAAAAGGAACGACCAAAAGGTACAAGACGCCACCAACACTAGAGACCCCTCCACAGTACACTGGTCGGAGTGTGCGCGCCTCTGTTCCTTCTTACGGAGGCGCCTCTAGGGGGCGCGCACGCAACAGCAAGAACCGTCAGGTGCGTCACGTGCTCGCACGGGCTTATGGGGCTTGTAGTTCGGGAGGGGATAATATGTACGGCTCACTTGTGTACCGTTACCATAGCTACGGTTCTCCGGGACATCATGGCGAACAAGGCTGGGAAAAGAGAGTCTCGTTCCAGGACTCCGGGTAATCTAAGATATATCTGACAACTAGGGGAGGTCATGTACATACTCCTGACAACCACATATGATGTGTGCAATGTCCCTTGACTGATCTGGTGCTGGGCACTGACCACATGATCACTGGTGTGCAGTTATAAGGGACTGACCCCCATTGGAGGTGGGAGGACATGGTCTGGCCACAGTCACCTGTCCACCTGAGTTTTAGTAGAATTAAAAGTTTTATTAACTGAGGTTCTGAATTAAATGGTTAAAGGGGGTTTCCAGGATCCCTGCTAGGGCTCCGCGATGATGTCACCTCTACTCCATGTGGTCTCTGCAGACAATCCCCAACGGTGTATGAGGGAGTCGGAGTCGGAGTCAGGGGAAATTGAGGAGTCGGAGTTGGGGCTTTGGCTTACCGACTCCACAGCCCTGCTCATGTCATCCAAATTGTAGAGCCTGTCCTATTCTGGTCCGTATTGCAGATGAGAAGAGCCATTTCTATTAGACCTCATGTACACGACTGTTGGGCCGCCAAGCACCAGCACCCACTGACTCCAATGGATCTGCGGCAAAAACACAGGACATGTTCTACCTTTTCTAATATGGGCTTCCGGGTCCTTGCCGCAAAAAACAGAACACATCCTATCTTTTGCCATGTCTTGCAGACCAGTTGAAGTCAATGGGTCCTCATGATGTGGAGTGCACACAGCCAGAGTCCATGTTTTGCTTACCTGCAGTTGTTGGTCCGCAATACGGGCACGGCGGCCACCATAGTGATGTGCATGCGGCCTTGGGAGCGGGAAAAGATGCAGAAAGCACAAGGAAGGTGTCTTTTATGTACTAATGGGGTCATTTATCAAACTGGTGTAAAGTAGAACTGGCTTAATTGCCCATAGCAACCAGATTCCACCTTTCATATAGCTCCTTTGGAAAATGAAAGGAGTATTCTGATTGGTTGCTATAGACAACTAAGCCAGTTCTACTTTACACCAGTTTGATAAACAACCCCATACATTTTTACACTGTCAGCTACAACTTATGTAGGAAAGTGCATCACCTCTTAAGGGGGAGGGGCACTCCATCAAGCCAGGGATATATGTACAGGTTTCACAATTTAAAAAAAGACATGCACTTGCAAATAATTCAGCAAAAGGAACGACCAAAAGGTACAAGACGCCACCAACACTAGAGACCCCTCCACAGTACACTGGTCGGAGTGTGCGCGCCTCTGTTCCTTCTTACGGAGGCGCCTCTAGGGGGCGCGCACGCAACAGCAAGAACCGTCAGGTGCGTCACGTGCTCGCACGGGCTTATGGGGCTTGTAGTTCGGGGAGGGGATAATATGTACGGCTCACTTGTGTACCGTTACCATAGCTACGGTTCTCCGGGACATCATGGCGAACAAGGCTGGGAAAAGAGAGTCTCGTTCCAGGACTCCGGGTAATCTAAGATATATCTGACAACTAGGGGAGGTCATGTACATACTCCTGACAACCACATATGATGTGTGCAATGTCCCTTGACTGATCTGGTGCTGGGCACTGACCACATGATCACTGGTGTGCAGTTATAAGGGACTGACCCCCATTGGAGGTGGGAGGACATGGTCTGGCCACAGTCACCTGTCCACCTGAGTTTTAGTAGAATTAAAAGTTTTATTAACTGAGGTTCTGAATTAAATGGTTAAAGGGGGTTTCCAGGATCCCTGCTAGGGCTCCGCGATGATGTCACCTCTACTCCATGTGGTCTCTGCAGACAATCCCCAGCCTCAGTAGTCACATTGGGTAGACAGATATGTTGTCAGAGTAGTAAGTCCGGTGCTGCAGCCGGTGATTGGTTGCAGCCAGGGGCGGATTGGCCATAGACCTGGAATTCTATGGACTGGAACCGTATAATTTTTAGTGATGAATCCAGGTTCTGTCTGGCATCTGACTACGGTCGGTTCAAGTATGGAGGCCTCGTGGTGAGCGCTTCAATCCTACCTTTGCTGTGGAGAGACACACTGCCCCAACTGCTGTGTGATGATCTGGGAGCTATCAAATATGACAGTCAGTCACCCCTAGTAGTGATATGAGGGACGCTAACAGCTCAGCGAAATGTGCAGGACATCCTGCAACCACATGTGTTCTCCTTCCCGGTCACCAGATTTATCACCAGTCAAGCATTTATGGGACCATCTGAGACACCAGCTTCAGTAACCTACAAGCAGGGGCGGTCTTGGCATTTCTGGGGCCCTAAGCG
The DNA here is from genome assembly GCA_900303285.1 of Rhinella marina. NCBI lineage: Eukaryota > Metazoa > Chordata > Amphibia > Anura > Bufonidae > Rhinella > Rhinella marina. Next base: position 42,024 of record ONZH01015614.1, on the reverse strand, counting down.
AAGTTATGTCCGGGGGCCCCCACCCCCCAATGACGCGTCACGCCCCTGATGACACGCCCTCTGATGACACCCCCTCCAATGGCACGCCCCCCCACACATCAAAGACTGGGACTAGAGCATGCCCGGGTGGAATTTGCGTGCGCTTTTTCAAATCTGCACGCTAATTCATATGCATATTTTAGTATGTACACTAATGTGTATGCATTTTATAAATTAGTACGCATTAGCGTACTAATTTATAGAATGAGTACGCATTCGGACAAATGCAGTACGTGACAGCTGGGCGGTCGGTCTTGGACACCAGCACAAGAGCGGAGCGTGGGGGCCCCCTTGGACGTCGGGGGCCCTATGCAAATGCATAGGATGTGTGGTGCCCAAGACCGCCCCTGCCTACAAGTGCAGGATCTACAGGCTCAGTTGTAACATCTGTGGGCAAATGTGCTGCAGGATACCGTACAGAACCTGTATACCTCCATGCCCAGCCGTATCTCATCTTATATCCAGGCTAGAGGCCGTATCTCAACCTGTATCCAGGCTAGAGGCTGTATTTCATCTTGTATCCAGGCTAGAGGCCGTATCTCATCTTGTATCCAGGCTAGAGGCCGTATCTCATCTTATATCCAGGCTAGAGGCCGTATCTCAACCTGTATCCAGGCTAGAGGCTGTATTTCATCTTGTATCCAGGCTAGAGGCCGTATCTCATCTTGTATCCAGGCTAGAGGCCATATCTCATCTTTTATCCAGGTTAGAGGCCATATCTCATCTTATATCCAGGCTAGAGGCCGTATCTCATCTTGTATCCAGGCTAGAGGCTGTATCTCATCTTGTATCCAGGCTAGAGGCCGTATCTCATCTTGTATCCAGACTAGAGGCCGTATCTCATCTTGTATCCAGGCTAGAGGCCGTATCTCATCTTGTATCCAGGTTAGAGGCCATATCTCATCTTATATCCAGGCTAGAGGCCGTATCTCATCTTGTATCCAGGCTAGAGGCTGTATTTCATCTTGTATCCAGGCTAGAGGCCGTATCTCATCTTGTATCCAGGCTAGAGGCCGTATCTCATCTTATATCCAGGCTAGAGGCCGTATCTCATCTGGTATCCAGGCTAGAGGCCGTATCTCATCTTGTATCCAGGCTAGAGTCCGTATCTCATCTTGTATCCAGGCTAGAGGCAGTATCTCATCTTGTATCCAGGCTAGAGGCCGTATCTCATCTTGTATCCAGGCTAGAGGCAGTATCTCATCTTGTATCCAGGCTAGAGGCCGTATCTCATCTGGTATCCAGGCTAGAGGCCGTATCTCATCTGGTATCCAGGCTAGAGGCCGTATTTCATCCTGTATCCAGGCTAGAGGCCGTATCTCATCTGGTATCCAGGCTAGAGGCCGTATCTCATCTTCTACCCAGGCTATAGGTGGCTAATAGGGTCCTAGAGCCTCCTTTCAATTGTACAATTTTTCCCAATAAACCTTTCATTCCGCTCTAGTATTGCAGTCACATGTCATCATTAGATTCACACAAAGTGTCATTCCATCCCTACGACTCCTTCTTGGTGCAGTAATTTCAAAAAGTCTGTATATATATATATGATGACTAATTATTACCACCATATATCAGGCAGGTGACATCAGAGGGGCTTTTTCTGCAGCTCTCTCCTGCCAGGCATTGCTGACTCCTCAGTTCTTATCACATATCCCCTTATGACTGCTATGGGGGTCCGACATCCTCCCCATCCCTCCCCCCCCCGATCAGCTCTACTATGTACTGCTCCCATTCTCTTCAGTAGCTCTGTCCACTACCCAATGGATGGACCTTTCTAGTTCCAGCACCTACTTCCACCACCCGTGGTACTGCTGAACGGCTGTTCGTTGGTTGTGCTGGGTGTCAGATATTGATGGCCTTTGCTGAGGATATATAAGTACTGTAAAAGCCCTTTAAGGGGAACCCAGTAGAAATGTCTCCAGTCCTTATTACTCTTTTATGCAGACCAATGTTTTACATTGCAGAGAAGAAGAAGTTGAAAGGCTTTGAGCAGTCGACCTCGCCTGTGCCAGAACAGACAGAGCCGGCCATCAGTGCTGTTCTTAAAGGTGATGAGATCCAGGCACTGGCTATCAGACTGGAGGATCTGGAGAAGGTAAAGTTCTGTACTGGACAGTGTGTTTGCTGGGACTGACTGGGAGATTGTGAGTGTACATATACAGATTAGACATCCTCACACTTGTCTTGACCTGTGCAATAAAGTTATGCCCTCTAATTATTCTATTATGGTCCTTAAAGGGGTTTTGTCATCTTAGACATTGGTTGGTTATAACTGGGATTTTGCACTCTCAAGAGAATCAGTTGGTGCCAGCAAAAAGTGACTCGAATGTCACAATGTCCAGGTAAAGAGAAAATTGCTGCACACAATAGCTGGAATGCAATTTAACATTTATTTAGGTTTTCCACATATATGAAAAATGCTATATGTGGAAAACCTAAATAAATGTTAAATTGCATTCCAGCTATTGTGTGCAGCAATCTTAGACATTGGTGGCATATAGCTAAGATATGCCATCAAAGTCAGTTCGTACTGGTCCCACCTCTGGGACCCGCACCAATCTCCAGAACGGGCCCCCAAAATGCTCAGCGTGCTCTCCATTCATTCTTATGGAAGTTCCAAAAATAGCTGAGAGAATGAGAATCAAATCAATAGATAACGTGCCGTTCAAGTGTGGCCACCTCTCCATTCACTTCTATGAGACTGCCAGAGGTAGCGTTATCATTCCACCAGCTGCTGCTAGGATTCCAGGACTGCAGGGCGGCCCTTGCTGACTTCAGAGCCCCGGTTCAATGACGAGGTGCGCCAGTGCTCATATACGTCAGGCCCCACCTGGCATACCTGTACATTGACATGAGCTGTCTTTTTCTGCTATAAAGGCTGGCACCTGCAGATGCTGGTGTTGGTGAAATTCTTGTGCTCTGGCTCCCTCTACTGGTTCCTTCCATTGTTGAAGACTGTCCTGGCTTTGGATTTCTGGATTTGGCTTTATGACTACGGTTTTGGCTTCTGGCGTTTTGGTATCGTACTGACCTCCTGGTTTTGACTCTTTGCCGTGTTTCAATTTTCTTGTTTGCCTCTGGCGTTACTTGTCCCTGTTTGTGTGTCACTCCCTCACGTATTGCAGTATAGGGACCGTCGTCCAGTTGTGGGTAACTGCCTAGGGTGATTTTGCAAGTAGGTAGGAATAGTGGGTTCTGGCAGTTTTGGGCTGCACTTTCCTTGTGTGTGTGACCATTTTCGCTATCCTGACAGGTAGCTGATCCTGTGCTTGGCTATTTGAGGCAGTCCCATATAAAGAAAAGGAGGGCAGCCACTTCTCTGCTCACTTCAAGGGATCTGTTCTGGAGATAGCTGCCACCTCTGGGACCAGCATCTAACACTGGTGATATATGCAAGAGATATGCCACCAATGTCAAAGACGAGACAACCCCTGTAAAGCCAAAATGCTGTGGTCCTTAAAGGGCTTGTTCCATCTGGACATTTATGTCACATACCATATGGATATGCAATGAACGTCCAATAGGTGCAGGTTTCATCTCTGGGACCCTCTCCTCACATGAGAACTGGACCCCATTTCTCATCGCATGGAGAGGTGGCTGCACTTGTGCTCTCACCATTCACTTTTATGGATAAGCGCACGACCACCTATTCTTGGAAGTCCCATAGAAGTGAACCAATGTGAGCTATTTAAAAAAAACCATATTTGCAGACAACCCCTTTTAGGTTGCAGTAAGCCATGCTTTACACCTGCCGCAGAGGAGATACGGTAATACATGGCGACCATTCCAGTGATACTCAGCGGCTCTCTTTGCTGACACACTGTGGGGTTCCCGAGCGCGGGGGCTGTATGTCTGATGAGCCGATTGTGAAATATTGTTTGATAATTATTTTTACGTCAGACGTGAAGAAATGTATTTATTCTGATTTACCGCAGCAGCAATTCTGCATTTATTTTGTTGCATTAGGTAATTACGGTATGTGGGAGGCACAGTATGTCCGCTCTGACCACAGCTTCCTCTTACACCTATCGCCATTTCCTCCGCAGCTGGGAAATGGTTCCCCATTTTCTGTTGTCCATAAGAAGCTTTTTTTCCAACTTAAAGAAGAAATTTTATTCCATGTCCTGCTAGAAATGTACATGATGTAATCTGTAGTGAATGTCATTTTCTTACCAGTGTCTGAATTTTTGACTTATATCATCCTGAAGTTTCTTATCTGTGTCAGGAATTAGACCCACCAACTCACACAGCACCTTATGTGTGGACAGGAAGTCTAATTCTCTATGCATTCCTATGGGAGCCTCACTTTCAGTCTTATAGAAATGAATAGAGCAGTTACTGGCTTCCTGTCCTGGGTCAGTTGGAGGTCAGGGAGTTGGTCACATGACCCAGCTACGATAAGAAGAGAGTGGAAACTCTCAATTTCAGCCTCTGATAAGAAAATGACAATCACTACAGATTATATCATGCACCTTTCTAACAGGTCAGAGAATAAAAATTTTTGCGGGAGTTCTTCTTTAAGTCTTATATTTTTCTAGCACATATAATATACAGTGAGTTGATCGGTCGGAAACAGGTGGGCCCATTTATATATAGTTTTCCAAAAGTACAGTAAAAAAATGGAAAAAGGAACAAATAAAGTCTCTCCACAGCTGTAATAAAATCCTAGACATACGAGTGTCCCATGCCAACCAGAAACTTGGCCGTCGCACCACGCTGAAGTGCGATCAGATGTTCTAAGGACCGAATATCCTGAATCCGAGCATAAAGATCAGATATCATAGGAGGTACAAGGCTCCTCTGGTAAAGAGCAATCAGGTATTTAGCAGCTGTTGAGATATGGAGGTATCACAGGAATCATATTCAGGAGTACTAAAGGGGCCCTAGAGACACAGGTATCAAGAATACCCTGCACTAGTCGGGGCAGGACAGGTCCAGAAGACATGAAATAGAGAAGCTTTCGGCTGAGAGCATCTCCAGAGTTCAGGGTATGTAGTACTTCTGGAGTATGATACCAGTGTGTCAAAATCTTCAATTGATCCTTCCTGTAAGGCCCCTTTCACACGAGCGTGACGGATTAGGTCCGGATGCGTTCAGGAAAACTCGCACCATTTTGCAAGCAAGTTCAGTCAGTTTTGTCTGTGATTGCGTTCAGTTTTTTTCTGCGCGGGTGCAAGGCGTTTTGATGCGTTTTTCATGCGCGTGATAAAAAACTGAAGGTTTCCAAACAACATCTCTTAGCAACCATCAGTAAAAATCTGCACTTGCTTCCGAATGCAATGCGTTTTTCACTGGAGCCCCATTCACTTCTATGGGGTCAGGGCTGCGTGAAAAACGCAGAATATAGAACATGCTGCGATTCTCACACAACGCAGAACTGACGCGTGAAAAAAACGCTCATGTACACAGACCGATTGAAATGAATGGGTCAGGATTCACGGGTGTATGTGTTCGCGTCACGCATTGCACCCGCGTGGAAAACTCGCTCGTGTGAAGGGGGCCTAAGTCATACAAGAAGAGCTAGAGTGTGCCATATAGTTCGCCAAATAAGGGCTCATGCTCATTCTGCATTTTGCGGAATGGAACAGCTGGCCCCTAATAGAACAGTCCTGTCCTTGTCCGGGCCACGGAACGGACACACAGATGCAGAGATCACATGGGGAGCTGTCCGCATCTTTTGCCGAAGTGAATGGGTCCACATCAGACTCGCAAAAAATGTGTATTGGAGGCGGCCCATTGGTGTGCATTGATGTCCAGGACTCTTCTCCAGCAGCATCAGGCATATTTGTACTGTGCCAGTGAAGCTGAGGACCGTACACCTCTCTTAAGACTACTTTCACACAGTCAGTGTTTGGTCAGTTTTTGATCAGTGGTTTCCATCAGTGAACCAAAATGATGTACGGGTGAAAAATGCAGAACAGGTGCAGATCTTTCCCTGATACCTTATGTCTGTGTAGCCTCCATTCCTGGTTTTAGCTCAGTCACTGACCAAACACCGACTGTTTTTTCATGTAGCGGCCTTATCATCTCCTTATGCCAGTCTTTTCTGGTAAAAATAGTTGCAAACCCCATGTTTGCGACTTTCTGAACGCCATTGCGATAAAATTTTGTCGCAAGGGGATCCTCTAAGCTGCTCTGACTACGAACCAAAAAGTGAGTGTGGAGGGAAGGGGTCGTGGCCAGAAGGCACAGCACATATATCTTCATTTACGTCAGTTTTCCAGCGTAAATGAAGACTGAAATCTACAGCAGCTCAAAGGTGCCGTAGATTTCATTTAGGCGCACAGAGGGTATGCCTAATATATGGACTCGTGGACACGAAAGTTTTTTATACGTTCGTTCACCATTCACTTCAATGGGGCCCAAAAAAAAAAGACGGAAAAGACTCTAAGTGCATTCCATGTCCGTATGTTCCACAAAAAATTTCCTATTATTGTCCGCATTACAGACAAGGATAGGACTGTTCTATTAGGGGCAGGCCTTTCTGTTCCGCAAAATGTGGAATGCACACGACGTCATCCGTGTTTTGCAACCGTATGTATTTTGCAGACCGCAAAACACCCAACAGTCGTGAGTATGAGCCTTAATGGCTCATGCCCACGAACATAAGGGCACCATGCCCATGCTGCGGACTGTAAATAGCAGTCCACAATGCAAAGGCGCTGGCTGTGTGCACACCGTGCTGCGGACCCATTGACTTGAATGGATCCGCGATCCGCAAGATACGGCAAAGATAGGACATGTCGTATCTTTTGCGGTGCGGAGGCAGAAACCTGTAGTGTTTCTGCAGGCTACTGATGTATGCCCCCGCTCCACAAAAAAGAGGATATGTCCCATCTTTGGCAGTATCTTGTGGATCGTGGACCATTCAAGTCATGGAGTGCACACGGCCAGTGCCCGTATATTGCGGCCCAGCCGTTTGTAGTTCGCCATACGGGAATGGAGCCCTCAAGTTTATGGGCATGAGTTGTAAATTAGCCGTCTCCTCTAGCAATGCAGGGGATATCTGCGTAGAAAATAGCGGTCTTGATAAATCTCCCCCATGGTTTTTATGTGTTTCAGTTATACTCATTCAGAAGCCACATCTGTTAACGTCATACTACAGACATTAGGCCGCATGGTTTTCGACTGCACAGTAAACCCTCTGCCGCTGCCAGAAAACCCAGCCTTAGGCCTTATAACCGTATGTATTTTGCAGTCCGCAAAAAATACAGATAATATCGGTGTGCATTCCGTATTTCGCACACCGGCCCCTAATAGAACAGTCCTCTCCTTGTTCATAATGCGGACAATCAGTGGCGTAGCTACCAGGGAAGAAGCTGCTTCAGCGCCCGAGCTCAGAAGGGGCCCGGGAGCAGTGACTGTACTTGGTCAGACCGGGCCCCTGTCAGAGCAGCTGACTTCCCCTGCACCAGATCCAGAGTCCTGAACTTTCACCACTGACCTGACATCAGTGACATTGCTCCGCCTATCCCCAGCATCACGATGGCCAGTTGTGGGCAGAGCTATCATAGCCCCGCCCCCTTCATACCCGCGATTCTTGCAGCCTGACCTTCCATGCCGCATGCTGGACATCAGTAGGATTTCCACAACTTCCCAGTGATGTGAGTGTCAGGGGAACTGGGGTTATAATCATCTTTCCCAGACTGTCCTCATGTCTCTGCACATGTGACATGCAGTACAGTAGGAAAGCTGGGTGACATTACATCATGAGATGTCATCCAGCTTCCCTGCTGTCCTGCATGGCACAAGTGCAGAGGCATTAGAGTATGGGGAGAGGCACAGCAGGAAAGCTGGGTGTCTATATATGTGTATTGTATATGTGTGCGTCCATGTATGTGGTGACTGTGTGTATGAGTACGTCCATGTATGTGGTGACTGTGTGTATGAGTGCGTCCATGTATGTGGTGACTGTGTGTATGAGTGCGTCCATGTATGTGGAGAGTGCGTCCATGTATGTGGAGAGTGCTTGTGTGAGTGTGTGTATGTATATGGTGAGCGCATGTATGTGGAGAGTACATCCATGTATGTGAAGAGTGTGTGTATGAGTGCGTCCATGTATGTAGAGAGTGCTTGTGTGAGTGTGTCTATGTATATGGTGAGCGCATGTATGTAGAGAGTGCGTATATGAGTGTGTCTATGTATGTGGAGAGTGTGTGTATAAGTGTGTCTATGTATATAGTGAGTGCATGTATGTGGAGAGTGCGTCCATGGATGTGGAGAGTGCGTGTATAAGTGTGTCTATGTATATGGTGAGCGGCATGTATGTGGAGAGTGCGTGTATGAGTGCGTCTATGTATGTAGAGAGTGCGTATATGAGTGCATGAGTGCATCTATGTATGTGGAGAGTGCGTGTATAAGTGCGTCTATGTATATAGTGAGTGCATGTATGTTGAGAGTGCATCAATGTATGTGGAGAGTGCGTTCTATGTATATAGTGAGTGCATGTATGTTGAGAGTGCATCAATGTATGTGGAGAGTGCGTCTATGTATATGGTGAGTGGCATGTATGTGGAGAGTGTGTGTATAAGTGTGTCTATGTATATAGTGAGTGCATGTATGTGGAGGAGTGCGTCCATGGATGTGGAGAGTGCGTGTATAAGTGTGTCTATGTATATGGTGAGCGCATGTATGTGGAGAGTGCGTGTATGAGTGCGTCTATGTATGTAGAGAGTGTGTATATGAGTGCATGAGTGCATCTATGTATGTGGAGAGTGCGTGTATAAGTGCGTCTATGTATATAGTGAGTGCATGTATGTTGAGAGTGCATCAATGTATGTGGAGAGTGCGTCTATGTATATGGTGAGTGCATGTATGTGGAGAGTGCATCTATGTATATGGTGAGCGCATGTATGAGGGCAGCTATGTATATGCTGAGAGTGGGGGGGCGTACAAAAATTTGCTGTGGGGCCCAGTCAGTTCTAGCTACGCCTCTGCGGACAATAATAGGACATGTTCTATTTTTTTGCGGAACGGACATACAGAAATGGAATGCACACGGAGTAAATTCATTTTTTTTTTTTTTTTTGCTGACCCATTGAAATTAATGGTTCCACATACGATCAGCCAAAAAAAAACCGGAATGGACATGGAAAGAAAATACGTTTGTGTGCATGGGGCATTAATGTTATGGCTGATCAGTGTATATAGAAGTTGTCCTTCACCCCTATGTCCGGGCATCACGCAGGCTGTACCTTCACAGATCGGACATAGGAGCTCACAGCATGTCCACCTCTGCTGATGAATAGAGTACCTCTCATTTACTACTGAAAGTGTGCCTGTACTGGAGGCTTTTGTGCCTCATTTACCTACTTTGTTTTTTTAGAGTAATTCAGAAGTTTTTTAACTTTTGTGCCTATTTCCTGACCTATCTATTTAGGTGCGCCTTATTTAGCGCCAGATTTAGTCGTAAAAACAGTGAAATTTTTACTCCACTCCAAGGCTGGCATACTCTTCTGCAAAAAGAGGCGGGCTTGATAAGCATACCCCAGAATGTTTTTGACCAAAGTCAGTCAAAACCACCTCCAAAAACTGCAGCAAAATTTCTACGGTTTTACACGGCAGTTTATGGCCATATGGTTTATACTGGTTAAGCCCCTGATTGTATTGTTCTCCGGGAATTAATAAACATGAAAATACTTAAAGGGGTTATCCCACGAATAATGTAAAAAATGAAAACCAGACATCATATAGTACATGACAATCTCTTTCTAACAAAGCTAGAACCAGCCCTGTACCTCACATGGATCCAGAGATCTCCACATTCATTGCTTTGCTAGATTTACATCAAGCTGGCAGCTCAAGGGGAGTGCCTTCTCTGCTGTAGCTAAGGGGGCGTGTCTCAGGTCTCCCTATCACAGCACAGAAGGCAACTGAAGGATGAAACTGAGCATGTGCGGCCTTCTCAGTGAGCAGGTCAAAGAAATAAGATATTAAGTGACCCTATACAGATACATTTAATTGAATAACTCAGTAACTATACAAAATTTTTAATCACATGCAATTACCAAAGTATTCAGATCCAGGTGCTGGTTTGAAAACTGTAAAATATTTTTCATGGGACAACCCCTTTAAAGGGGCTGTCCGGGTTCAGAGCTGAATCGCGCAGGGAAAAGGCATTTTGAGCAGATTCGGTGACGAACCGGGCTCTGCCAGGCGCAGGATTCCGCCCGGCAGTGAGCGCGGTGACGTCACCAGCACTGATGGGCGGGCTTTAGCACTGCCTTAGCCTGTAAAACGGCTAGGGCAGCACTAAAGCCGGCCCATCAGATACAGTGATGTCACCAAACACACTGTGTGGCAGTGTGTGTTTGTAAATAAAAGAGCTCTAGCCCTGCAAGATCCAGTGCAGGGCAAGGGAGCACATCGGAGCATGACATGCTCCAATGCTCTTGTCAGGCAGGCTTCCTGGGTGAAAATATGGGTATGTCCGGGTTCAGCCCTAAATATTACTGCATACTAAATAAATTCCTAAATGCCTTTCATTAGTTATAATGGCTCGTTTTGTCTGGGGAGCAATCATGAGGAGAATTAAAATGGCTGCCATGCTATTAGTACACACAAAACCTGTCCTAATCACACAGCAGGACAAGTTACTTCACAGCACTGAGGCAAAGAGCTGCCTCATCCTCCTCTCTGCTCTTCTTGTCAGGAATTATGATCCTGAATACAGCTGATAAGATCTTCAGCTGAATCTCTGTAGGAATGGAGTTCATGAGGAGACATGATGTACAGAGGGGATGGAGAGGACAGACTGTGGTAATGGAGACTGCATACAAGAGCTGCTGCTCATTACCCACATCCCTACCTTCTCTTTGTACTTCATGTCTGCTCATGGACTCCATTCCTACAGAGATTCAGCTGAAGATGATATTAAACTGTACTGAGGAGGATGAAACAGCTCTGTAGCTCAGTGTTGTGAAGTAACTTGTCCTACTGTGTGATTAGGACAGGTTCTGTGTGTACTAATAGGATGGCGGCCATTTTGTTTCTCCTAATGATTGCTCCCTAGACAAAACGAGCCATTATAAAGAATGAAAGGTTTTCTCAGAGGGTAAGACCATGCAGTCTGGCTGTACGTGACTGCCGAAGGCTGCACAATTTTGGCATAAGATCATGGACTGCCAACCATGTACAGCAGCCGCGCCGGCCATAGGATTGTACGCTCAGGAGATAAAGTTCATCTGTTTTGGCAGGTTAACAATTATTTTCTAATGACCTCTTTCCTCTCATAGCTTCACCCTCCACGACCCCCTAAAGAAGAACAGAAAGCTCCTGTAAGGAAACAGATCTTAATCCGGAAGCATCAAGAACAGAGCAGAAAGAAGCGGCTGCTAGTAGCTCGACCAGTGCCACCAGGGTCTCCCAGCAAAGGACAGACTTTTTCTGGTAGGCCACAGTGATAGTCTACATGCTGCTGACAGTCTGGAGAAAAAACCCCTTTCTATAGGTCACCTGTCATTGGATATTTGTCACATTCCTAACCTATGAACAGTATGTGATACTACATCAGCTATTACATTGTATGACCACTGAAGGGGTTCTACAGGATTAGAAAAAAACATAGATGCTTTCATTTCATATCTGTTTTTGGAAGAAAGCGGCCATGTTTTTCCCTTTTGCGTCATGAAACATCCATATCTGCCACGTGGCGCCATCAAACTGAGGAAATGTTCTTTGCCAGGCTGCCTCAACTTAGGTTTATTGGTAGATTTTGGTGCAAGAACTGTCCAGTCTTATCATCTCTGTAGGGTTCAAAGTCAGGACCTCGACTAACTCAATTTCAGATTTTAATATCAGCTTTACTTTTGTGTTTTTTGACTCACCACAAATTATTTTAAGGGGGTTTGCACCCTTTTTCTTACTTATCAGCAACTGATCGTTGTGGGTCCACTTCCCGCAGGTCAGTGAGGTCACGACCAGGGCTGTGGAGTCGGTAAGCCAAAGCCCCAACTCCGACTCCTCAATTTCCCCTGACTCCGACTCCCGACTCCGACTCCGATTCCCAATCCGACTCCCTCATACATGGCGCAAGTGATAACTTTAAACAAACTTTGCATAAATCAATAGTACAGATATGTCATGACAAAAAGAGTCTGTAATCTATGTTTTACTAGATATCTTTAATCTGAATTTACAGTATCAGGCTTTTCTCTGGGTTCAGCTCACTAAGTACCTGATGTATGGAAACTGTCTAGGTCTAAGACTTTCTTTGTTCCCCATAGCAACCAATCAGAGCTCCCCTTTCATTTTTCCAGAGCACTATATGAAATGAAAGGGGAGCTCTAATTGGTTTCTATGGGCAACAAAAACACTTCATACATAAGGCCATAGGTGTTTTGCATCAGCAGCATATAAAAGCCATGAGAGCAGCTAACCTCTCCAAACATGAGCTCAGAGGAAAAGCAAACTAAAACATAAAGCAGAGAGAACGTGCACTGGACAATTGATTTATGCACAGTTTATTGAAAGTTTAGATATACTAAGAAGTACTTGCCTTAAAGGGTTTTCTTAGCACATTGATTCACTGGCTGATAGGCAGTTTGCACTCACCCTGTCTCCTCAGGCTGTGGGTGGGTCTCCAGCAGTTATTAGCATATATTAACTTACTCTGACAGAGCAGGAGATTGTGATCTCTAACACAATTACAGGTAAAACCATCCTTCTCAGTCCTCAAAACATTTTGCTTACTGAGGTCACTCCTACTCTCAGCCAATCAGATAACAGTCGTTCTGGTCTGCAGGTTCCCATAGAAACCTGTGTACAATGAGAGACCTGCTGAACTGTCTATAGTTCATGACTAAAGTAAAATCTACTGACCACTGTATTTAGAAAATGTCTTCTTTTAACTGTCCATTTATGTTGAAAGCTAATCTTTGTAACTAGTGAGAAAACCTCTTTAATCCTGTTTTCTCTAGCAGATCTGAGATGAGTCAGCCATTCCTTCCCAGTGCCCTTTTTCCTCTGATCTGTAGCAAAGGAGTTTCACTTCTGAGCATCTACATGAAGGGCAGCACACAGTCATCTCAACTAATAGCCTAGATCCTCAGTTCAAGAATAGAACTGATAGGACATTCCATCATGTTCCCAAATTCTTTTGAAAATATATTCAGCACATACTGCATTGAACTAAATGTACCAATTTATTATATATTTTAGGAGTCGGAGTCGGTCCATTTTATACCGACTCCAACTCCGACTCCACAGCCCCGACTCCACAGTCATGACGTCACTGGCCACAGTGCTACTGCGAGTCCCTCACACTGAATATACTTAACTGGCTCCCTGCACCGCTCCTGGTCCCCGCACCGGCACTGCTGCTTATCCGCGTGAGTGGATGGGGGAGGGGGAGCAACCAATGGCAGACGGCGACAGAGACGAGCCTTCCTAGCATCGCAGGAGCGGGGACCAGGAGTGGCACAGGGAGCGGGGAGCCAGGTAAGTATATTCAATGTGAGGGCCCCAGCATATGGGGGGACATTTTATAGGATTGGATAACCCCTTTAAGAATCAATACGCAACGAAACTCTCAGCTCAACGGGTTGTCCACTAGAATGCATTAGTAGAGTAAATAGAGTAAATAGAGTGTCTTGCTTAGAATCCTCATTTCTTGGCACAAGTGGAGAGTGGTTACATAGAATATTTCTTGCTCTGGAGGACCTGTCCTGTGTAATTCTTAGTTTCCCCTGTGGTGGTGCTGCAGCGAAATTGAACACTTACTTAACACTTACTCAGTGATTGTTGCTGATTCACTGATTACTGTGATCAGCTTATTGTCAAGGAACCCTTCTAAAAAAGTGGAGAACCTCTTATCTAGATTTTTATATGGAGGAATCGGGGGTCCAGGCAGTGACTGAAGGGTCACTTTAATGTTTGCCTTATTAAACACAAATCTTGAGATTACTAAGCCGTATACAATTATTGATCAAAGGTACCTAAATGTACATCCAAAACTTCTGGAGCCATACAGATTGTACAAGAGGAATACACCTTGCAATAATCTCCCTTCTCACATCACTATGAATTGATGTCTCGTTCCAGGGGTAGAAGTCCCTTTGAGTGACACTCGTGGTCAGCTTCTGCCGCACAACATTCTTGGGACCTTACAGGAGCTGAGAGAAGAAGCCACCGCAAGAGGAGACACACAGGCAAGACCTTAAACCCTAACCATCTCGCTAGTGCCACCTTATGGAAGTGGCTCCCTAGGAGTGGATATTTGGCATGGCTGTATTCCCTTGTCATATCTCAAGGCTTGTTAAAAAGTCGTAGGGAGCCGCTTCCACAAGGTGGTGCTAGCAAGATGGTTCTGTTTTTTTGGGAGATACCTCTTTGCATATTGTCATTCCATGGAACATTGCCAATTTGTCTCCATATATAGATGGTCTCTTTAAGGAGACCCAGCGTTCTGCCTAAGCTATAATGTTCCCATTAAATTCATTATCTCTACCTGCAGAATCCTTCTAATGACTGTATCTAAGGGTATGTTCACATTTTTTCATCAGTGATTTTGACATGTTTTCCACATAGCACACAGATTCACACTGCTGTTTCTTTAAATGCCATATTTCTTTCCTGTTACTGATGTCCCTATAAAACCTTACTATATTGGAGTGGGTGTTATCATCACCACTGTGATAGCTGTCCATATAATTCACAGTGGCTCCTGAAGAAGAGACACTCTTGGAGTGGGGAGGTTTTAAATGGGTTATTACATGACTGATGTAAAAAAAATGAAAATCAGACATCATAATACACGAGAATCTCTTTCTAACAAAGCTAGAACCAGCCCTGTACCTCACATGGATCCAGAGATCTCCTCATTTATTGTTCCAATTGTTCTGGTAGATTTATTTCAGGCTAGCAGCTCAGTAGACGTGTCCTTTCTTGGGAAAAGGGGGGAGGTAGTGTCCTTTCTGCTGCAGTTCTCTTCCTGTAACTGACAACGTTTCTAACAGAAGATAGGACCTTTGGCAGTTGAAGATCTAAACTGAGCGTGTGCGACCACCTCAGTGAGGTGGACAAGAAATAAGGAAAAGAAGAAACAGCAGGTGGCACTATACAGATACATTTTACTGAATTGCTCAGCGGGTATACTTAATTTTTTATTACATGAAGTTACAAAAGTATTCAGATCCAGGTACTGTAGAATATTGTTTGTGGCACAACCCCTTCAAAGGGGACCTAAATCTTTATTGAAACCAAGAAGGTGCTGCAGTGCTTTTCAGAGCATTTGGATTTCATGGCTATGCTCTGCTTTTCCAATGGACAGAGTACAGATCCATAAAAAGTATATTGAATGCATACTCAGGAGACATCTGCACGTTGGAAAAACTGAGAAGACCCCATGAAAGCTGAAGGTGCAGACTGCTGTGAGAAGTTCTTCTGCACCTTCCTGGTTTTAAAACATGGAATAATCACATCATTGGTATCTCAGAACATATACTATAGCAGGTCATATAAGTCAATTATTATTTGGATGCCCTTTATTAGATCGCGCAGCTTATACCAGATGGCCCACAATTTGACTTTCTTGGACCATACGACGGGGAGAGGACACTCCAGCAGAAGAAGGAAGCTTTCACGCATCTCCAGAAGCAGGACAATGCCCTGAATAACTGGCAGTACCACATGAACCTCAGGAAGAGGCAGCTGGACTCTTTGTCCCGTTAGTATATTTTTGGGGGTTTTCTGTTAAACGCTGAGCTGTGGTTGGTCAGTATGGACAGCACAGAAAGCAGTTTTTCGACAGACAGGGTTTTGATACCTGAGGCCTATAGCTCATGTAAAGCAAGAAGCAAGCTTCATTTTTTGTGAAGCATACCACAATGTGTTTCCTGTCTGACTTGTATGTAAAATGAGAGACAAAAAAACTCTTTGTACGGTAAGTCCCTCTGTAGGTGCCCCTTAAAGAGGACCTTTCACCGCTCCTGACATGCCTGTTTTAATGGTTTCACGCATCCCCCATGTAATAACAATTCTGGAGCATTTATTCATATGTCTCTATGTTGTGCCATTCCTTTATTATTTCTACTAGAAGTTATGAATGAAAGGCTAGCAGTCTGCAGTAAGGGTACAGAGGGGTGGTAACCAGTTGGGGGCATGTAGACAAGATCAGAATGGCAGTATTACCTTCTCTATATCAGGAGATATAGCGGTTACAAATTGGGTTGGGAGTGAAAGCAACTAAAACCTGCTTTCATTTTCAGCTGCTGTCATTCCAGACCAATGTCTTACAGCTATATCTCCCGATATAGAGGAGATCATGCTTCGATTCTGGTCTTGTTTTAAAGCCTAGGCTGTAAACTTTCAAACAAGACCTGTCCCATGTCTCTAAAGTGAGCCTCCCCTGCTAGCCAAGCTCGGGCAAAACTGTTACGGAGTTAAATCCATAGTGTAAATCAGCCTATACATAGAGACATCACAATTATTTTCCGTTATTGCCCCTCTTACTTGTTCTGCCTTTCTTGAGGCAGGTCAACTTTGCAGACCCAGTGAAGAGCTTCTAATGAATGTGTGCGAAGATTTCCGCAGAGTTCAGGAGGAAAAACACTTGATAGACCGCTGTATCCCAGCTCTGGAGCAAGGCAAGGTGGGTTCAGGGCACAGTGTTGTGCTTCAGGATATGGTACATGGTTCAGATCAGGACACTTAACCTTTTTTCATATAGGGCCATCGCATTGGAAGTGAATTCTGGAACGTGTCAGAACTTATAGGAGATGAGCTGACTGGCCTTGCGCTAACCTTTACTCAGTGCGAACGGGGTTACCCCTCACCTGTCGCTCGCATAGGAAAACCATGTAGCATCCAGCAGGAGACAGGTATGTTAAGTCCTTTTATCTATCAAGTGCAGCTATCCTGGCTAACATAGACATGACTCTTCTCATTTTCCCGTCTACCTCAGGTTCTGCAGAAAGGCCTCCATTTCACTGCACTTGGGATAAAAGTTTATATCTTCAGCACCGCAAGGAGAAACTCAAAGCTGTCATGGAGGAACTAAACTTCACCAAACCAGTAAGTAAAAATACGTCACCAGAAAACTGTCCCATAGAGGCACAATTTGTTGGTGACATGAGCAGCAGAAATGTGTTGTATCCTATTGTGACCCAAGCGATCAGTAGCTTCCATTTTTAATATGCAGGCGCATAAAAGGGGTTGTCCCCCTAAAAATATACAGTTGTTTTCAAACCAGCACCTGGATCTGAACACTTTTGTATTAGCATGTAATTAAAAATGTAGTATAACGACTGAGCTATTCAGTAAAATGTATCTGTATAGCACCTGCTGTTTGTTATTTTCTTATTTTACTGTCCACCTCGCTGAGGTAGACGCACATGCTCAGTTCCATCATTCATCTGCCTCCTGAGCTGCAGTAGAAAGGACATGCCCCAGAGCTGCAGCAGAAGAAACATGCCCCTGAGAAAGGATATGCCCCCTGAACTGCAGCAGAGAGGACATGTTCACTCTCCCCCTCCCTTTTTTGGTGTCATGTTCCTTGGTGCTGCCTCGGTTGCTAACATTGTGGTACTTGTGGTTAGTAGGAGCCCAGTGTAGGCTGAACATCACCCACAGGATGGTCATACTTGAACAGCACCCTTTCTAAAGACTCTAAAGCAGTTGGAGGTGCCGTTCCTTTTTTCTCGAGTATGTAAACATTTAGAAGAAAAGTCCACTTTTGCTATCATTTTTTTTATTGCTCCAGTGCATCTAAAATGAAAAAGAAATCACCTTTGCCATTAGTATTAGTTACAAATCTTCTGTCATTTTGTGTTTGCAGCTCATACTTTGACTTTTGTTTCCATAGTAACAGAGTCGACTGTCAGTGACAGCAGTACTCCCCATAGAGAAGACAAGGGCAGTTTTTCACCATCCCTGCCTTCCCAATTTATCTATACACAGCGTTCAACGAGTGCTGTGTATAGAGATCAGGAAGCAGCAATGCTCCGGTCCCAGCAGTCATTTGATCGCCGGGGGTCAGGAGTCTGTGTGAGCTGCTGGATCTTATCAGACCCAGATCAGCTCTGCAGTGAGGATGTACAGCAACGTGCAACTTCTCATAACTGGGGCTACTATGTCAGCCCAAGTTCCAGGAGAAATCAGCAATAAATGTAAAACAAATGTATTGTTAAATGTCCCACAAAGTGTAAAATAAAAAAAAAATAAAAAATAAAATAAAATAAATAAATACCTCCACACGCAACACCACAGCTTCTAGTGCTGCCACTTAGCAAACATAACCCCTACATCCCATATATCAAAATGACCATTAAGGAAAGGGATGTGATGTAAAACAAATATATTTTTGTAGTTGTCAGTTGTGCTGTTAACAAACAAACATTTTTCCATTTTCCTTGTTAAGATAAAAACAAAATAATAATAAAAAGAAAATGACATAAAAACAAGCTTGTGTATGAAAAAAGGTGCAAAAATTATTTATATAACTCAACGGAAAAAAAGTTATGGCTTTCAAAGTCGCTTGAACAAAAAAAAAAAAAAAAACGGAAAATGCGCCTGGTCAGGAAGGGGTACATGGTTAATATAGATAGGGACATGGAAAAAATACACAAAAAAAATTGAAAACATATAAACATTATATAATGTCATCTCATTTTCTGATGACGCCTTCCCTTTTACATAAGATAATGAGTAACACTGACGCCTATCCCTGCTGCCTGTTTTGTAGGATATAGAGGGTTTGGAAGTCATTGGGCGAGGACGTCCATTTACATCTGTATCTTCTGAACGTGTCCCACTAAGTGAAGAGCTTCAACAAACTCCAGCAGAAGAAGATAAAGAAAACCAGTGAGTATGCCAGACATGATGGCCAACCAAAAACTGGTGAACTGTAGACTACGACGTATACTACAAGGATGTGTTATACTTGTCTTTTACAGGGATCCGCTCAGTGATTTCCCAGATGT
Source organism: Rhinella marina (assembly GCA_900303285.1). Classification (NCBI taxonomy): domain Eukaryota; kingdom Metazoa; phylum Chordata; class Amphibia; order Anura; family Bufonidae; genus Rhinella; species Rhinella marina. The sequence goes on along the minus strand of ONZH01015614.1, from coordinate 23,068 downwards.
TGTTCCTGATTTTGTCCTGAGGCCCTCACTGCTTTTCTGTGGTCAGCCAGCGGTTTGGGTGGAAAATCCTGTGTCTTACAGGGTAATGTGAATTAATGCAAAAGTATCTTGAACATGACAAATGAAATGTATGAGGGTGGGGGTCCTGTATCTCATTGTGGAGCTGACATAGGGAGTCTTAAAGGGGTTTTCCATTTACACAAAAATAATAAAAAATAAAAAAAAAATAACGCCAGCATTGAAGCATACTGCATTATAAGGCCACTTTCACACGGTCAGTATTTGGTCAGTATTTTGCATCAGTATTTGTCAAAATCAAGAGTGGAATGTACAGAGAAGAGGTATAATGGAAATATATGTGCCTCTTCTGTGTTTTGGACCCATTCCTGGTTTTGGCTTACAAATACTCATGAAAAATACTGACCAAATACTGACCATGTGAAAGTGGCCTAAGTGAGATAATGACTTTCTGAGTGCATTTTCTGCATAATTGCGATCTGTGACCAGCACCCTATGTTTACATCCCAATGCAAGACTCTCAGGGAGTGTCTGTAGCATCAGGTCTCTGCCTTGATCATACAGCCTCATTAGTATTCACTTCAATGCAATGAATACTAATAAAGCTGTGTTGGGGGAGGGGCCCTCTTCCAGCACATAGACTTTTACTAAAGAAATTATTTAACAGTTCTTCATCAGGATTTGAACACCAGACCTTCTGTAGGGCAGAAGAATTACCACCACACTACAGACCTGCTCTGTTGGAAAGGCTGAATTTTCTGTGCTCAGAAAGCTATTGTTTTCACATGCATAACACTAAATACGTAGTATATTACTGAAATGAAAAGAAAAAAAAATTGTGTCATCTACCGATCACCAAAAATAATATGTTGTAGTATACTATATTGTACAGCTTATTATGATTACAGGGATACCACATATTATTTTGTGATATTTCATACTAAGGATTTAAAAAAAAAAATAAAGTTTTTTGCTTTGTTATTTTTGCATAAAATTTTAAATTTGTACTATTACAGACAATAAGCTGTACAGTAAAAATTCTATTTTTCTGCCATACTTTACTATAAAGATTATTTTGCAGGTATTAGTGAGATTTGAACCCTAGACCGTCTGTACAGTAAACAGCTACCTTACCCACTCCTCTATAGAAAAGCTCTCCTGTGCTCTGCTTTTCGGTTAAATATCACAAAACAGTATTTGGTATCCCTGTAATCATAATAACCCTTACAATATAGTGAACATATTATTTATGGTGATTGGTAAATAGTGTGAATAAAAATGGGGAATGGGGGGGTACACGGTTTGCCTATATGGCGCCCTGAAATTTCTGATGGCAGCCCTGGATCTAAGCCTGCTTGAAGCCCTGCAGGAAAAACCCCGCCATACGACACAGCATCATGGCTGACATCAATTCTACAGGGCAGGTTCTAGGAAAATGAGCAGAACACCATCCTGAGAGGCAAGGTCACTGATGATGTTATGTCCTACAAGGCAGAGCCTTACAATCCTTGCCACTCCTCGTACTTAGACAGGGTGTCATTGGGATAGGGAACAACACAGTGGAAAATGTCACGTGACCGCGATAGAGTGCAGTGGAAATGGGCATTACATGTGTTGTTTCCTGTCAATTGATGCTGAAAATTGAAAAATCGGAAAAACCCCTTTAACCACCTAACTGTTGTGTGAAAAGTAGCTAACTGGAGGGGGCAGGGCTGCTTTACATGGTGATATCTCCTGAATGGTAGCAGCTAGAAACATACAACTGGTCTTGTTTGAAAGCTGACAGTCCAGCTGAAAGCCGAAGACCAGAAAATGACAGCTAAAGTCCAAGCAACAGAGGAGAAATCTGTTTGAAAACTGTTTGAAATCAAGTCGGGAATAATCGCAGGTTAAACCTGTTTTTACTTTCACTTTCAGCTGCATTCTCAGCATCACGATTTCTATCAGTGATATCTTCCCCTGTACAGCTGTCATTCTGGTAAAGAGATAGCTGCATCTAAAGCAGCCCTCCCCCCTAACTACTTTTCCCACTGCTGGAGCAAACCAGTTAGGGGGTTAAAGGCAATGAAACCAGGAGCCGATGTGATTTGCGTAGATGAAATTTGATGTTAAGGCGCTTAGTCCTCTACAGTAGTATTTCTGCTTATGCGTTAGAAGGATTTTTGTTTTATGGTAAAGGGTTATTCTGGTTATACAATGCATTTGGAAAGTCTTCGGACTGTTGATTTTTTCACATTTTGTTATGTTGTGGTCTTGTGTTAAAATGAACAAAAAATCCCCCCCCCCATCATTCTGTCAAAGGATGTCATTACATTGGGTCTCATAGCATTTGTCGTTGGTAAATGTTGTCTCCTTACCGTCATCCCATCTTAGGAAAAAGTTGGCATCTCCACACGCATTACTTTTGAAGCCCTCGCAGGGGAGAAAGCGTCCTCGTTCCTGGAGGTTGTTAACAATGGAAGCGCGGCGGTATGGTATGAGTGGAGACGTCTGCCGCATGCCTCCAGTCTAGGCGATCGCCGCAAGGAACCTCGAGTACAACATTTCTATTTCAACACTAGTGCTGGTGAGGAGACTCTCAGTATGAGTATGCTTGGGAGTGGATGATGGCTTGATAATAATTTTTAATAATCAAAATAAAGATAGGTTTGTTAGATCCCAGACACATCATAAAAGCCGCTTCGCTTTATACTGCAGCGCTGCGCACGTTGCCTATTCAGGTTGTGCAGTCTGCAGGGCTGATTTAATAGTAATTCGTCCCAGACAGTGTAAGCAGGGGGTCTAGATCACTGAATTTCCATGTTTGACAATTATCTCCAGAAGGGGAGTCCTCTGCTGGTCCTACATTCACATGAAGAGTGAATGGAGAGTAGGCCATGTTTTGGTGCACGTCTCTCCATGGAATCAGCGGAGCATGCTTGTATGTATTGTGACCTCTCTATTCATTGTCCACCTGAATGCACTGGTCACTTTACCTGGTGGGAGAGAAATCATCTTCTGGAGACAGCTGTGGATCCCAGAGGTGGGACCCTCATCTATCACATATCACGTGGATGTGCAATAAACGTCTGAGATGAGAATATACTGAACCTTCAGGTCTACTTTTTGTGACCCTCCTGTGTGCATTTGTCCCTTCTGCAGCTACACTTTTTGCATACGTTCTGTGCTGTGACATCACTGCATTATTCCTGTATTGTCATCTCTATGTGCATTATTACTGTAGTGTGACATCACTGTGTGCGTTATCCCCATATTGTCACATAATTGTGTGTATTATACCTGTTCCAAGACATAACTGCCTGTTATTCCTGTACTGTGACATCACTGCGTATTATCCCTGTACTGTGACATCACTGTGTATTATCCCTGTACTGTGACATCACTGTGTACATTATCCCTGTACTCTGACATCACTGTGCACTATCCCTGTACTGTGACATCACTGTGTATTATCCCTGTACTGTGACATCACTGTGCACTATCCCTGTACTGTGACATCACTGTGCACTATCCCTGTACTGTGACATCACTGTGTGTATTATCCCTGTACTGTGACATCACTGTGTATTATCCCTGTATTGTGACATCACTGTGTATTATCCCTGTTACTGTTGACATCACTGTTTCCCTGTACTGACCTGTGCACTATCCCTGTACTGTGACATCACTGTGTATTATCCCTGTACTGTGACATCACTGTGCACTATCCCTGTACTGTGACATCACTGTGTACATTATCCCTGTACTGTGACATCACTGTGCACATTATCCCTGTACAGTGACATCACTGCATACCTCCCAAGTGTCCCTCTTTTGGAGGGACAGTCCCTCTTTTTGACCCAAGTCCCTCTGTCCCTCTTTGATTCTTAAATGTCCCTCTTTTTGACCTGGGTAATTAATGCATAAATGTGCATTAATAAATTTACTAAATTGCTCCGTACTAAAGTGTCTGTATGGTTTCTACCTATAAATTAGACCAGAACTTCATTATTTGGTGCAATTTGGACCTTAAAATATCTATAATCTGATGATTTATGTGCTAATATTTATATGGACAATGAAGCGCAAGAAAAAATTGCTGCAGGGGCTCCAGTAATTATGTTTTGGCCGGAGTTAGAGGTGTGGTCTAGTATGAAAAAAAAAACTGCCGTGATGGCGCCGCACACATTGTCCCTCTTTGCAATTTTCAAAAGTTGGGAGGTATGTCACTGTGTTTATTATCTCTGTACTGTGACATCACTTGTGTATTATCCCTGTACTGTGACATCACTGTGTGTATTATTCCTGTACTGTGACATCACTGTGTATTATCCCTGTACTGTGACATCACTGTGTGCATATTCCCTATACTGTGACATCACTGTATGTATTATCCCTGTACTGTGACATCACTGTGTGTATTATCCCTGTACTGTGACATCACTGTGTGTATTATCCCTCTCCTGTGACATCGCTGTGTGTTATTCCTGTAGTGTGACATCACTGTGTGTATTATCCCTGTACTGTGACATCATTCTGTTTATTATTCCTGTACTGTGACATCACTGTGTGTATTATCCCTCTCCTGTGACATCACTGTGTTTATTATCTCTGTACTGTGACATCACTGTGTGTATTATCCCTCTCCTGTGACATCACTGTGTGTATTATTCCTCTCCTGTGACATCACTGTGTGTATTATCCCTGTCCTGTGACATCACTGTGTGTATTATCCCTCTCCTGTGACATCACTGTGTGTATTATCCCTCTCCTGTGACATCGCTGTGTATTATTCCTGTACTGTGACATCACTGTGTGTATTATCCCTCTCCTGTGACATCACTGTGTGTATTATTCCTCTCCTGTGACATCACTGTGTGTATTATCCCTGTCCTGTGACATCACTGTGTGTATTATCCCTCTCCTGTGACATCACTGTGTGTATTATCCCTCTCCTGTGACATCGCTGTGTATTATTCCTGTACTGTGACATCACTGTGTGTATTATCCCTCTCCTGTGACATCACTGTGTGTATTATTCCTCTCCTGTGACATCACTGTGTGTATTATCCCTGTCCTGTGACATCACTGTGTGTATTATCCCTGTCCTGTGACATCACTGTGTGTATTATCCCTCTCCTGTGACATCACTGTGTGTATTATCCCTCTCCTGTGACATCGCTGTGTATTATCCCAGTACTGTGACATCACTGTGTGCATTATACCTGTACTGTGACATCACTGTGTATAGTATCCCTGTACTGTGAGATTACTGGATACATTATCTCTGTGCTGTGTGTATTATCCCTTTGTTACTTTGTGATTATCCCAGGACTGTGATATAACTATGTACATTACTCCTGCACTGTGACACCATTGTGTTCGTTACACCTGTATTGAGACATCACTGTGTGTACGACCCATGTACTGTGACATCATTTTGGACATTTGTCATGCCCAATTAGAGAAATATATTTTTTAGAGAAGAACTAATGCACCTAATAGAAGCGACCACCCAGTGTAGTTACATGTGAGCTTTATCCTCGTCTATTATGTTTTGTCACCTTACTGACTTGCGGCTTTTCTAGGTGTAATCCTGCCCGGAGAAACACAGACATTTCCCTTCGACTTTAAGTCACCGACAGCAGGAATATTTAGTGAGAACTGGGAGTTCTGCACTCACCCCGTATTACTGGCCGGAGCTCTGATCCAGGTGTCCCTGTGGGGAATTTCTTTGTATGAAGACAAGACGGCTCCCCTAAGGGAGGCTCTGCAGGTAGGTGGGAAACATGTAGGCCTGCGATGGCTAACCTCCAGCACTCCAGCTGTGGTAAAACTACAACTCCCAAGATGCATACTTGCTTGGCTGTTCTCAGAACTCCATAGAAATGCATGGAGCATGCTGGGAGTTGTAGTTTCACCACAGCTGGAGAGACGGAGGTTACCCATCACTGATGTAGGCAAATAGAAACTAGACAGATACGTGTTATATGTGTTATATACTCTACAGCAGGGATCGACAATTTTCGGCACTCCAGCTGTGGTGAAACTACGGCGTGCAAACTTGTTTGGCTGTTCAAAGAACTCCCATAGAAGTGAATGGAGCATGCTGGGAGTTGTAGTTTCACCACGGCTGTAGTGCCTGAGGTTGCTGACCTCTGCTCTATAGGGTATAGCATGACCATGGGCAGATTCATGCTGTGTAAGCGTGCACCTGTAGCATGAAGCAGGGCAGTAGTTTGGGGATCCCCATTTTGGGTTGCAGATTTGGGACCCACATCTCTCGGCATCCATATAGAGAATGGGAGTGCCCCTTTAAATATGAGACTGTCCTCTTACAATCAAGGGAATTTTGCGCCATTAATTTTTATATTGAATGGGTGTAGCAGCTCTACTAATTAACATTGCTCATTATCATTATCAGAGGGAGCTGGACTCTCGGGAGGCCTTGTTTATTGCTCAGAAGATGGTTCAAGAAATTCTGGATGGCGTTCGAAGCCCGGAGCGCCCCCAATCACCAGTTACACACCTGACGGAAGAAGAGATGTTCTGTACCGTGAACCCAAAGGTATCTAAGCTATAGTGTTCTTTAGGACACTGCAGTCTTCTTATAATTATTGTCTTTTCTGTTACGTTTACTCCCTGCTCACATTGCTTGCCACGTGCGTCCAGCTGTACTCATTGTGAACCACTAGAGGGCACCCTTACCTTTTCTTTTTTTTTGGGTGAAGCATATAGGCAGTGTATTGTAGTTGATTTTACAGCCGCATTACCCGCAGCAACATCTAGTCTCTATATTTCTCATATGAATTACATGAAGATTAGAACATTCATGTCCACGAATTATAGTCATTGGGAAGTTCTGAGGAATTTGATTGCATAGACAATCTTCTACAAAATGTGTTCTGCAGCTCCGTTAAAAGGTTTGCAGAAGTTTTGTGCACCTTAAAGTTTTCTTTATTGCACTCAACAGTTTAATTAGATGTTGACTATAACTTCTATGTAAATCTGACTTTGGGATTCAGTCCACTTGACCATTGGCCGTGTCATCGTAAATACACAGCAAGCAACAGTACAGTGCAAGTGAATGAGGTTTGGAAAACCCCATTTGAGGGTATGCTGGGAATTTTCATTGTGATCTGCTTTTGTTCCGGATTCTGCTTTAGGTTTTACCCTATCTTTTGCGAGGGATTAAATCTGAGCTGTAAAATCTGTATGTTAAAGGGGTTCTTTGGGCTTTTTCATATTGATTACTTATCCTCAGGATAGGTCATCAATATCAGATCGGCAGGGGTCCAACACCGGGGCCTCCCGCCAATCAGCTGTTTGAGGAGACGGCGCGCATCTCTCTTCCTGCTTGCTGCTGTATGTCTATGGCACAGCAGAGCAGGAAGAGAGAAGGGAGAGCCGGCACGCGCTGTGCCCAATGTCGGAGCCCCCTTTGATCTGATATTGATGACCTATCCTGAGGATAGGTCATCAGTATGTAAAAGCCCAGACAACACCTTTAAGACATATGGATTTAAAGGGATTTTCCCACAATGGTCACTCGTCACCTATCCTCAGTGGTGGTCCCACCTCCAATCACTTAGAACAGAGGTCCTGAGAACCCCCTTCCCCCCCCCAACCACAGTAAGGAGGAACTTAAATGAGGTTGCAGTCATACATATGCACTATGGGGCTGATGGATATAGCAGAGTGCGGTATCTGTCGTGTGTGACCACTGTTCAAGCTCCTGCTCTGTGTCTGTGCAGTGAAAACGGGGAGGCGTAGATCACCCGTTCTATTGGTCCCAGCAGTGCAGCCCCCAGAAATCAGAAATGTCCTTTGTGGACATTGCTGGGGCCCCAACTGATCAGGAGAATGGGGTTCCTGAGTTCCCTTCCTGACAGAAGTTCCCCTTGATTCCATGGGATTTAATTTAGGGAATTGAACACAGTTGTGGTCACACCTCTCCATTCACTCGTGATCCCCCCAGCCAGAAATATACAATAGACCTTCCCACAATTACCCCATAGCATGGATGATCCTAGCACAGGGGTAAAAACTGCAAGGTGCATCTGGGTAAGCTTATGTTCTAGGGCAGTGTTCCTCAACTCCAGTCCTCAGGGCCCACCTACCAGTCAGGTTTTCAGGATTTCCTTAGTATTCAGCAGGTGATATAATTAGTGTCAGCGCATCAGGATTTACCTCAGGATTTACCTCAGGTATTCACTCTGTGGGATATTCTCAAATCATGACTGGTAGGTGGGCCCTGAGGACTGGAGTTGAGGAACTCAGGATATCTCCCATCAGGAGACAGTATAGCTTCATCGTCCGGTTGTCAACAGACACATTCAGCATGTATTCTGCTGGTAGGCACACAGGTTAGTGGCAGGCAGTGTGACAACCCCATCCCTGATAAAGTACATTGTGTGATTTTGTCGTTCCTGCAGTTGCACTACAAGTATGAGACTGTTCAGGAGCTGCACCAGTTGTGGAAGGAGTACATCTCCCTCGATGTCCAGGACGGCCTTAGCTTATCTGAAGAGGTTCTGGATCACTTTGTCCAAAGCACAAATAGCGTAGAAAGTGATGAGCTAAAAGAAGAAGAGAAGGTAGAACAAGCCTGGAACTTGTCGGTTGTGGATCTGAAACAGGTAAGATCAGTGTGAACAAGGTGAAGTACAGAGACCTGGTGACAGTGCGGCGGTATGTGGCTCTTCTGTTCTTGGGACTACAACATCCAGCATGCCGTGCAAAACAGTCACTGTGGAGCATATTAACCACCTAACTATTTTGCCCGAGTCCAGCTCGGGCAGTGTGAAAAGTAGCTAACTGGAGATGGAGGGCTGCGTTAGATGGTGATATTTCCTCAATGGTAGCAGCTAGAAATGTGCAACTGGTCATGTATGAAAGCTGACAGTCCAGGCTTTCATAAAAGCAACAGAGGAGAAATCACTGTTATAAATCAAGTTGGGAATAATCGCGAGTAAAACCTGTTTTTACTTTCATTTTCAGCTGCATTCACAGCATACCAATTTCTAGCAGTGATATCTTTCTCTGTCCTGAACGTATTGCTCATTTTGGTATTGTCTGAAAGCTTGGGATGTCTGCTTTCAAACAAGATCAGTTGCATGTTTCTAGCTGCTACCATTCAGGAGGTAGCAGCATCTAAAGAAGCCCTCCCCCCTCCAGTTAGCTACTATTCCCTCTGCTGGAGCTCATCTCTGGCAAAACAGTTAGGGGGTTAAAGGGAATTTGTCACCACCTTATGTTCAATTCAAAGATTTCTGTGCCCTCCCAAAAACTGCTTTTATAAACATGCAAATAAGGCCCCATTCACACGACTGTGGAATCACCGTGCCCATGTTGCAGACCATAATGGGTCTGACATCAATGGGTCCACGATCTGCTAGAGGTGGTAAAAGATAGGATATGTCCGATCTTTTACAGCACGATGGTATGGACTGGGAAGCCCATGGAAATACACGGAAGCCCTTCTGTGTCCTATGTTCCACTGTATCGTGAACCCATAGAAGTCACCAGTCCGCAACATGGGCACGGTGGCCCCACAGTCGTGTGAATGGGGCCTTGGGGCTGTAATTATCCGTTCATTAACTGAACTGCGCAAGCGCCAACAGTATATGCACAGTTCAATTAACGAAGCTGCTCTCAGCAGAGCACAAGATTTTCCAGCGGCTGCATGGTGAAGTCGTCTGAGCTAGGAGGGGAGGAGTCGTGCTTACTACCGATGGGCCTGGCCGGGCTCCACAATGGATAAGTAAAACCTTTTCAACCTAATTTGCATATTTATTAAAGCGTGTTTTTTTGGGGGCGCAGAGAACTTTGAATTGGACATAAAGGTATATTTAGAAATGAGTGTAGCAGAGCTACAGCGCCGTGCAAGCAGCTATAAACACTGTAGGGTGGTAACAGAGTCCCATGAAAAGGGTTTTCCCGAGATGGGCACAGACCCAGGGGTGGTATAAAATAAACAAAGTTTTAAATATCCTTTTGGTCCCAGTCGATCTGGTCCTATAGTGATGATGTCACATCCGTGCAGTATCCACAGTAGATGTAGAGGGAGAGTTGGGACACCCCATACACAATAGATGTAGAACGATGTTTGTCTCGTGCACACGACCGGATGTATTTTGCGGTCTGCAGAACACAGATCCACAAAAAAAAAAAAAAAACATCTGTGTGACATAATTGCATCCATTTTTTTTTTTTGGCGGATCCATTGTAACAATGCCTGTCCTTGTCTGCAAAACGCACAAGAATAGGACATGTTCTATTCTTTTGTGGAACGGACTTGCGGACATACGTAAGTGAGTCATTTCCATTTTTTTTGCAGCCCTATGGAAGTGAATGGTTCCGCATACAGGATGCAAAAAAACAAAAACAAACGGACACAGAAAGAAAATACGGTTGTGTGCGTGAGTCCTAAGGCTAAGTGCACATCTGAGACTCTGGTATTCTGTTCCAGCATAGGAACTAGGCCTATTCACTATAATGGGGTCTCTTGGCTGTCTGGCAAAAATAGCGGCATTTTGCCAGACAAAATACTGCTGCACACATATAGTGTTTTTTGTTTTTTTTGCCAGAACCTCTGCCGCAGATGTGAACCTAGCCTAATGTGTGTGGCCACCTCTACATTATAATACTTAGGGATTCTGCTTCACTCCATTACTTACTCCAGTCTCTGAGATCATTTGATTTCCCTATCACCTATTCCCCATTACAGCGACAGTGTGGAAATACCATTATCTCACCAGTATGTGCTTACACACAAAACCCACGCAGATGGTGCCCTGTTTGAATCAAACTCTAAGGCCTGGCACAGTGCCATGATGTGCGTTCAAAGGAAGTGATGTTCTGGAGTAGTAGTATAAAACTGCAATAAACCTTTTTATGGATTCCCTTCAACATCTTAATCGCTGCTAATTGGTTTAAAGGGAACCCTGCATGTACATATGAGATTGCAAAGTGGAAATGACGGACTAAACAGTGTGCATCCATGAAAAAGTAGTGTTTGTTTTGTATAGCGCCAACATATTCTGCGCTGCAGTACAGATATTATCATCAGTATCAGTGCCTGTCCCCATTGAAGGTCACAATCTAAGTTTCAAATTAAAGGGGTTTATCCAACCCCTATAATGACCCACCTAATGCCCGGGCCCCTTGGATAGGTTATACTTACACCGCTCTCCATGTCGCTCCTGATGCCTGCACGGCATCACCCGCAATGCTAGGGAGGCTCGCCCCCATCGCGGTCTGCTACTGGCTTCCCCCCGCCACGGTGAGTTAGGGAGATGCAGCAGGCGGGTCACCCGATGTTTTCATTTGCGCGACAGGGAGATGCAGAGGCAGCCGTGTGGGGATCAGGAGTGACGCAGGTGCCGGGGAGCTGGGTAAGTATAACCTATCTGAGGGGCCCGAGCATTAGGGGGGTCATTATAGGGGTTGGATAATCCCATTTAAGCTATCAGTATCAGTGGGAGCAAACCTATGCAAACACAGGGAGAACATACAAACTCTGTGTAGATGTCGTCCTTGGTTGGATTCAAACCCTGGACAGTGCTGACCACCGAGCCACTAGTAGAGAGATGTCCACGTGCCACTTTCCTTATTCCCTGTATGGTCCAGTGGACCTGTACCATCCATGTGTTGCATACTTGGTAATTGATATGAACAGTTGGCATATAACAGTACTCAAGGGAAACGAATGGTTAAATATGCCCCCCTACCCCCCAGTGACAACAGCTCCAAAAAGGGTTGCTGTAGGCTACTATGATAAAATCTTGTAGCCTGCTGAATCACTTTTCTATACTAGCACGTAGTTTACAGAGGCGGCAAACTTTCATTTCACAAAAATGTGAATGGACAAAAAAAGATGGCGGCAGTCGTGTATATAACGTCTTAAATGTAAAGTTAAAGTTTATATCCCATTCAGAAAGCCTGTAGGAGCCTGTAGTCATCTCCATGTCTAGAAGCCTGTGTGTGTCCGTTCCAGCTCGGTTACGTTTTTATTTTTTTTAGGCCGCCATTGCCATTCCTGAGGACGAAGCGAGAGAAGCTTTCTTACTTCAGCTGAACAAAAGTATCACCCAGCTGAAGGAACCGGTGCAGGACGCTCCTCTAGACCTGTTACATCAGGCTTGGTGAGTATTTTACATCTGTTAATTCCTTGGGCTTCCTGAGAACGTATTTTACTTCAGGGAAGAGAAATATGGAAATTAGAGAAAAAAGAATTCCTCGTCAGTGAAACAAAATCCGGTCTTTCAGCTTTCCTGGCGTCCAACTCTCTAATTTAAATTAGTGTCTGCACTTTGGGCTGGTGTTCTTCTGATGGAAGGTGTGGAGCTATTCCAGGGGACACCAGTTTTCATGACTGATATTATCACCTGGTTTCCTTTGTATCTTTACAGATCTGTCTAGCAAGAAAAAAACACCTCTTAACAGTCACGTTTAAATTGGGAAAACCCTCCCAAAAATGTCACGTTTTTTATTGCAGATTTTTACCGTGTGTCTGCAGTAAATCTTGTTGGCGCACAACTCAGGGGACACTATTGCATTTTTAACCCCTTAGTAACATAGTAACACAGTTTATAAGGCCGAAAAAAGACATTTGTCCATCCAGTTCTGCCCGCCATCCTGCAAGTTGATCCAGAGGAAGGCAAAAAACCCTGTGAGGTAGAAACCAATTTTCCCCACTTTAGAGGAAAAAATTCCTTCCCGACTCCAATCAGGCAATCAGAATTACTCCCTGGATCAACAACCCCTCTCTAGTAACTATAACCTGTAATATTATTACCCTCCAGAAATACATCCAGGCCCCTCTTGAACTCTTTTAGTGAACTTACCATCACCACCTCCTCAGGCAGAGAGTTCCATAGTCTCACTGCTCTTACCGTAAAGAATCCTCTTCTATGTTTATGTACAAACCTTCTTTCCTCCAGACGCAGAGGATGTCCCCTCGTCACAGTCACAGTCCTGGGGATAAATAGATGATGGGAGAGATCTCTGTACTGACCCCTGATATATTTATACATAGTTATTAGATCTCCCCTCAGTCGTCTTTTTTCTAAAGTGAATAACCCTAATTTTGATAATCTTTCTGGGTACTGTAGTCCACCCATTCCAGTTATTACTTTAGTTGCCCTCCTCTGAACCCTCTCCAGCTCTGCTATGTCTGCCTTGTTCACAGGAGCCCAGAACTGTACACAGTACTCCATGTGTGGTCTGACTAGTGATTTGTAAAGTGGCAGGACTATGTTCTCATCACGGGCATCTATGCCCATTTTGATGCAACCCATTATCTTATTGGCCTTGGCAGCATCATTATTTTAACCTTAATGACCAATAAAATTTCCCCCTTTGTGTTCTAGCAGTAATAACTTTTTAATTTTTTTCTTCTAAATTTTTTTTTATTTTGTTGGATTAGTTGTAGGTTTTTAGGAACCATTTTGGGGTATATATAGTGTATTAAATAATTTTTACATTATTTTGTGGATTTTTTTAGGCGTTCACTGTGTGGTAAAAATAATATAATTTTATTATCTGGGTCACTACAATAATGATGATGTCACAGTTCTATATATTTTTACAGTGTTTTCTCTCCTCCTGCAGCCTACTCCCTCATTCTCCTCCAGACTGACATGGAGGGGGGTGGCTGTTTTAGCTGCTCATATCTCTGGTTTGGTACCACTGCCCCTTTCCTTATGCCCTGTGTGGTCAATTTGTATTGTTTGGAAGCTGGCATCCCAAGCTTTCAGACAATACCAGAATGATAGCAATATGTTCAGTACAGGGGAAGATACCACTGATAGAAATCAGGATGCAGTAAATGCAGCTGAAAGTGAAAGTAAAATTAGGTTTTACCCGCGATTATTCCCAACTCAATTTCTAACAGTGATTTCTCCTTTGTTGCTTGGACTAATGCTATTAATTTGGAATACCAGCTTTCAAACAAGACCAGTTGCATGTTTCTAGCTGCTCCATTCAGGAGATAGCTGCATCTAAAGCAGTCCAGCTTGGGCAGAACAGTTAATTTTTCCCACTGCCCGAGCTGGATTGGTTAAAGGGTTAAAGGGGCTTTCCAGTCTTGTAAAGCAATGGAATATCACAAAGTTATGCTATCACTTTATGATTAGTGGAGGTCCAACCTCTGAAGAGGCTGCAGTACTGTGTAGTGCTGCATCTTCTAAGTTTTCCCTGCACATCAGCCACCTGTGCGGAGAACAGCAGCCGGTCCTAGTCACTTGGCAGCGTGCTGCAATTCCCTGTACAGATGAGGTGCTGAGAGTAACTCTGTGCAGGTAAAACTTACATACCTCCCAACTTTGGAAATGGAGAACAAGGGACAAATTGTGCGCCACTGCAAATTTTTTCGGCACTAGGCCACGTCTCCACCCAAAACATAACTATGCACCTAATCCCACACAGTCCCCTTACTGCCCCACATAGTAATTATTCCCCAATTATGTGCCCCCAGTAATATTCCCAGCTGAGTTCCCAGTAATATGCCTAGCTGTGCCTCCCTGTAATATGAACTAAGAAAAACAAAAGGATAAAAAACATCCTGCATGATGTGATAATAATGATTGCGGATGTCAGTGGCTACATATATCAAATAAATCACAGAAAAAGAATATTAGTGCACAAAAATAGATGCAAACAATATATACTGTATAAACTAAGACCTCATTCTGATATGATAAAATCTGAGACTCTTAGCCAATATATTTTGATCAAAACACATCTGTGCCCACCTACCCAGCGTCACGGTGGTCTCAGGTCAGGGAGGTCCTACGCTAAACCTAACCATGCCAGTGAGCATCTATATCTAGGAGCGTGGACGCTGCACATATAGGTGTGTTGCTCCTAGTGACCTCTATGTGCATACAGCAACCAATGAGAGGAGGAGCAAAACCATGTGTTTTGATCAAAATATATTGGCTAAGAGTCTCAGATTTTATCATATCAGAATGAGGTCTTAGTTTATACAGTTTATATTGTTTGCATCTATTTTTGTGCACTAATATTATTTTTCTGTGATTTACTTTGATATATATATATATAGCCACTGACATCCGCAATCATTATTATCACATCATGCAGGATGTTTTTTATCCTTTTGTTTGGCTTAGTTTATAACATGTACTTGAGGGAGTGGCACCTTCAGGTGTGAATGCGCTCTTAGTCTATCTTGAGTAGCATTCTTGTGCACTTTTGCTCTTCCTATCAAATTGAGAGCCTTGATTGCGTGGTACATATGGGTGTGTTTGCTCCTCCTCTCATTGGTTGCTGTATGCACATAGAGGTCACTAGGAGCAACACACCTATATGTGCAGCGTCCACGTTCCTAGATATAGATGCTCACTGGCATAGTTAGGTTTACGGTAGGACCTGCCTGACCTGAGACCACCGTGACGCTGGGTAGGTGGGCATAGATGTGTTTTGATCAAAATATATTGGCTAAGAGTGTCAGATTTTATCATATCAGAATGAGGTCTTAGTTTATACAGTATATATTGTTTGCATCTATTTTTGTGCACTAATATTCTTTTTCTGTGATTTATTTTGATCCCTGTAATATGCCCACATTGTGCCCCCCAGTAATATGCCCATATTGTGCCCCCTTGTAATATGCCCACGTCGTGCTTCCCAGTTATGTTGTGCCCCAGTAATATGCCCACATTGTGCCCCACTGTAATATGCCCACATGGTGCTCCCCAGTTATGTTGTGCCCCAGTAATATGCCCACATTGTGCCCCACTGTAATATGCCCACATTGTGCTCCCCAGTTTATGTTGTGCCTCCAGTAATATTCCCACCTTGTGCTCCCCATATTATGTTGTGGCCCCAGTAATATGCCCATATTGTGCCCCACTGTAATATGTCTACATTGTGCTCCCCAGTTTATGTTGTGCCTCCAGTAATATGCCCACCTTGTGCTCCCCATATTATGTTGTGGCCCCAGTAATATGCCCACATTGTGCCCCCCTGTAATATGCCCACATTGTGCTCTCCATTTTATGTTGTGCCCCACTGTCATATTCCCACATTGTGCTCCCCAGTTTATGTTGTGCCCCCAGTAATATGCCCATATTGTGCCACTCACAGAAAGTTAAAAAAAATAAACACCATATACTTACCTTCTTCGTTGCAGCAGCATCACCTGCTCTAGTCTGGAGGGGGCGGGGCCAAGGCTGACTGTCGGCTGGCCCCGCCCCCGCCCAGACCAAAGCTTTGGAAAGCCAGCAGCGGGTACGGGAGGGATGTTGGATTAAGCAAAGAGACGATGCCGGCTCTCTGCTTTATCACCATACAGGCAACTGTCTCTGCCTCCTATGGACGCAGGGACAGCTGCCAAAAACTGGGACATAGCTCCCCCGTACCGGGACAGCAGGACAGCCACTGCAATCCGGGACTGTCCTGCTGGATCCGGGACGGTTGGGAGGTATGAACTTAGAAGGGGTGCAGAACTAACTAGCACTAAGGCTCTTTCATTCTAAGGATTGTGTGGCTTTCATTTACTGGCAGGTTGCACTCTCTACTTGTTACAATACAGGCCAGAGTACGATAAGCCCTTATGCACCTTATGTCCGTATTTCTGTCCGCAGATCACGGATCCGCAAAATACAGATACCTTTCTTATTTTCCTCACTCCCATCAATAGGCCCCACAGATCTACTAAAAATATGGCTGTGTGCATGGCCCCCATAGAAATGAATGGGTCAGTGCACTGATATCACGGATATCACTTGGATGAAAACTACAGTCAAGTGCATGAGGCCTTAGACTTCTCTAGACCTTTTCTTCTTCTTCCTTGCAGAAAGCGGAACAAATAGCTAGGATTTACATATTGATATCTTCAGGATAGGTGTCCAAAGCCTAGGACTCCCACTGATCAGCTCCGTGAGCGCTTAGACCTCTTCCTAGTCCAGCGATGTCAAGTACAATGGTCACAGGGCCTAGGCGCAGCTCAGTATCATTCAAGTGAATGGGCCTGAGCTGCAATACCAAGCACCGCCGATACACAATGTACGGCAGGGTACTGTGGCGCTCTGCGGCCTGCTCAAACAGCTGATCGGTGGGGGGTGCTAGGAGTCAGACCCCCATCAGTCTCATATTGATAGCCTGTCTTGAGATCATCAATATGTAAATCCTAGAGAACCCCTTTAAGGCTTGAATCACACATGCAGTCTTTGGTGCTGATTACTTTTTTGCAGCCAAACACCTAAGTAGATGTGAAAAACAAAAGGTGGATGAGTTGCTATATTTTTTTTTTTTCTTTTCGGTCCATTCCTGTCCTTGGCTAAAAAAAACTGCACGAAAAGCTGCAAGTTCTCAAACCATTTTGAATTTGCTACAGTTGGAAAATGCATTTATACGGCGTATGCCATAGGGAAGTCTGTGGGAAAGATGCCAGAAAACAGCACTATACTCAGAGCACGCTGCGTTTTGGGAAAAAAACAGACAAAATGCTACTTATAAAAAAAAAAAAAATACTACAAAAGCCCCACCAAAATGTCACACGGAAAAATACATAATGCAGCATATTCGTACTAATTCCTTGAATGTAAAGGGGTCGGCTCTAAGTAAACATCCCCTGCTTGCATAACCTCATTGGAGACCATCTTGATGTATTTGCCTTAGTTTGCAGCTCTGGCGTGAAGCCATAGATGAGCTCGTAGAACGCTCCATGGAGCTGCGCTCCGTACTGGGGATGCCAGACAAGGACCTGACAGTGGAATTCATCATTGAAGACTCAGGTTTGTGCCTCATTTTGGGTTTTCTGTTTAAGTGAGGAGTAAATATTCTATGAATTGTGGCAGTTTTCATTTGTATTTTATGTATTATTTATATATATTTTTTTTTCTGTAAATATTTTTTTTTAATTATATTTTATTAGCATCATGCAGCACGAGGGAGGGCCAGGCCGGGACAGAAGGCAGCGTACAACACAGCATCTGTTACACTGGCGCCTTTGCTTACAGGCAGAAGGGATGTTTATTGGGTTGTTTCGCGGGATCAAGTGAAGATTATGTCCCCTTGGGATTTTTTATTTTAATTAATTTCACTAAATGTCTTAATGAAATATAAAACAAGCCATAAACGGTGTACCCCCATCATTAATTAATTATCACAAAAAATATCGGCAGCAATGTAGTGAAATAAACTAAAATAAATAATCCATGATCTTGACTTGATCCATTTCACCTTGGGAAACTGTGTCACTTTAAAGGGCATCTGTCAGCAGTTTTGTACCTATGACACTGGCTGACCTGTTACATGTGCACTTGGCAGCTGAAGGCATCTGTGTTGGTCCCATGTTCATATGTGTCCGCATTGCTGAGAAAAATGATGTTTTATTATATGCAAATGAGCCTATAAGAGCAACGGGGGCGTTGACATTACACCTAGAGGCTCTGCTCTCTCTACAACTGCCGCACCCTCTCCACTTTGATTGACAGGGACAGGCAGAAAAAATATCACCACATCTGGTCCTGTCAATCAAAGTGCAGAGCCTCTAGGTGTAATGTCAACGCCCCCGTTGCTCCTAGAGGCTCATTTGCATATAATAAAACATCATTTTTCTCAGCAATGCGGACACATATGAACATGGGACCAACACAGATGTTGTCAGCTGCCAAGCGCACATGTAACAGGTCAGCCAGTGTCATAGGTACAAATCTACTGACAGATGCCCTTGACACAGATGTCAGGGTCAACTCTTTTAAATCAAGCATACTTCCTGGTAGGGTTGATCCTGCTGATTTAAATGATGCTTGACTTGTGAATATCGATTACAACGCTCCCTATAATAAAAAGGTGTATTCTTTATGCAAATGAGGAGTTTAGTGCACCGAGGGAGTGGCCGGCACTGGAAAGCTGAGGGGCTAGGCTGCACCTCTCGGTGCACTGAATCCCTCATTTGCATATAGAATAAAAGCCTCTATTCTTGGGAACACCGCTACTAGTTTTAACAAGACAGGTATCATTTTAATCAGCAGGATCAACTCTACCAGACAATATACCTAGTTTACCAAGATGGATCCTGCTGACAGGTGCTACTATGTTAACCCTGTGCACCAATCAAGTCCACTGTGTGTTTTCCATGGTGAGCTGAGCATTACTGACTATTCCGTACCCAGTGTTGTGTCAGAGCCACAGGGTACATTGGTCGGCCTGTCCAACCCAGATTGTAGGATGCAAAAATACGCCACCAAGACGCCGTCCATGTAACCACAGTATGTGAATGTTCCCATCAGTCACCCATGTTTTTTTCTCCTAAGGCCGGATTCACACGTCTGTATGCCAGTCCTGTTACATGTATGTATCGATGTGCCACGGCCCAACCCAACCGTGGGATAACTTACCTGAATTCTAATTCTTTAAGGCTGGTTAACCCGTGGTCAGGCCATGATACGTCTGGGTAAGGCTAAGATTGCACCATTTCAGAGATCCGGCACAAATGCCAACTGTTGGCCGGACAAAAAAACATTGCACGCAACGGTTTTTGTACGGGTGAAACCTGGTATTTACGGACGGGTAACGCAATCAGCACACGGACTGGTGAATCTGCCTACACAGGATGTATTTTAGGATTTCCTTTCATTGGTAGATTTTTGACCTTGGCATCTGCTGTTTGTGTAGCCTGGCACAGCTCTTTGGCACAAGTTCATTAACTTTAGCTTTTTAATTATTAACTCTTATGCGGGTATGACAGAGGTTTATCCGTCTTACCTGAACTGACAGGTAGACTGTGCAGAAAAGAAGAAGAGACTAAAACGAGGTGATGTAAGAGCGGCCATCAGTCTGTGCTTTATACAATGCCTTGCGAAAGTATTCGGCCCCCTGGAACTTTTCAACCTTTTGCCACATTTCAGGCTTCAAACAAAAAGATATAACATTTTACATTTTTGGTGAAGAATCAACAATAAGTGGGTCACAATTGTGAAGTGGAACGAAATTTATTGGATCATTTAAACTTTTTTTGTAATAATAAAACTGAAAAGTGGGGCGTGCAAAATTATTCAGCCCATTTACTTTCAGTTCAGAAAACTCACTCCAGAAGTTGATTGAGGATCTCTGAATGATCCAATGTTGTCCTAAATGACTGATGAAGATAAATAGAATCCACCTGTGTGTAATCAAGTCTCCGTATAAATGCACCTGCTCTGTGATAGTCTCAGGGTTCTGCATCATGAAGACCAAGGAACACACCAGGCAGGTCCGTGATACTGTTATGGAGAAGTTAACCCCTTCCGCCAGCGCCGTACATGACGGCCAACGGGACGTGACTTACGCCCAGCGCCGTACATGTACGGCGCGCTGATCGGCGGTGCAGGAGCTGCGCCCGCCCGATCAGCGGCGGGGGCGGCAGTGCCCAGTGCCGGACCCCTGGGAATGCCCAGCATCGGTGAAAAACCGATGCCGGGGATTAACCTTCATGTGCCGCGGTTCAGCGCTGACCGCGGCACATGAGGTGTGCCGCATGTTCAGGATGCCGAGCGGGGGGCCATCGGGTCCCCGCGCTGCTGTGACGGGACCGATGGCTGGAGGCAGCCCGATGCCTTCCTTAGGCATCGTGGCTGCATCCCTGCGAGCCTGTGCGATCCAGCCCCCTGGATCGCACAGGAAGCAGGCTGTAAGTGTATTACTGTGAGTAATACACTTACAGCCAATGCATTACAATACAAAGTATTGTAATGCATTGTGAAGGGATCAGAACCCCAAAAGTTAAAAAAAAAGAAGTGTAAAAGTTGAAAAAAATGTTAAAAAAAAGTTAAAAAAATAATAAAAAAAGTTTCAAGTAAAAAAAAAGAAAAACGCCATTTTCCCCCAATAAAGTAAAAAAAATTTGTTAAAAAAAGAAAAAAAAAGAAAAAGTAGACATATTAGGTATTGCCGCGTCCGTAAATCGACCGGCTCTATAAAAAATATCACATAATCCATCCGCCAGGTGAACACAGTAAAAATAAAAAAAAAAAAAAACAGTGCCAAACAGCCATTTTTTGGTCACATTCCCCATAAAAAGTGTAATACTACGCGATCAAAAAGGCGTATTTACCCCAAAATGGTACAATCAAACCGTCATCTGTCCCGCAAAAAATGATACCCTACTTGAGACATCGTCCCGAAAAATAAAAAAAATATGCTCTCTGAAATGGCAACACAAAAAAAGATTTTATTCTGTTCAAAAGTAAATCTAATGTGTAAAACTATCAAAAAAAAAAGTTATAATATTTGGTATCCCACGTCCGTAACAACCTGCTCTATAAAAAATTACATGAGATGGCCCCCCAGGTGAATGCTGCAAAAAAAAAAAAAAAAAAAACCTATGCCAAAACAACCATTTTTTTCCTCTTGCCTCACAAAAAGTGTAATAGCAGGCGATCAAAAAGGCATATTTACCCCAAATGGTACCATCAAACGTCAACTTGTCCGCAAAAACGATACCTACCTGAGACATCGCCGAAACTGAAAAAAATATGGCTCTTTGAAAATGGCAACACAAAATAATGATTTTATTCTGTTCAAAAAATAAATCAATGTGTTAAAACTATCCAAAAATAAAAAAGTTAGACATATTTTGGTATCCCCACGTCCGTAACAACCTGCTCTATAAAATATTACATGAGATTGCCCCCCAGGTGAATGCTGCAAAAAAAAAAAAAAAAAAACCTATGCCAAAACAACCATTTTTTTCCCTCTTGCCTCACAAAAGGTAATAGCAGGCGATCAAAAAGGCGTATTTACCCCAAAATGTACCAATAAAACGACATCTTGTCCTGCAAAAACAATACCCTACCTGAGGACAATCGCCTGAAAACTGAAAAAAAATATGGCTCTCTGAAAATGGCACACAAAAAAAGATTTTATTCTGTTACAAAAGTAAATCTAATGTGAAAACTTTCCAAAAATAAATGTTAGACATATTGGGTATCTCCGCGTCCGTAACAACCTGCTGTATAAAAATATCACATGATTTGCCCCCCTTTGGTGAATGCAGTAAAAAAAATTTTTTTAAAAAACCATGCCAAAACAGCTATTTTTTTTCACCTTGACTCACAAAAAGTGTAATACCAAGTGATCAAAAAGTGTTATGTACCCAAAATGGTACAATGAAACATCACTCATCCCGCAAAAATGAGCCCCCACAATAAGACAATAACTCTAATAAAAAAAACGTGGCTCCCGCAAACCATTCAACAAAATCTGTGTTGTAAAATTCATATGGCGCTCTTCTGTTTTGAGTCCTGCCATGTGCCCCACAGCAGTTTACCACCACATATGGGTGTTTCCACATTCAGGAGAAAATGGGTAACTAATTAATGGGGTGCTTTTCTCCTGTTACCCCTTTTGAAAAATACAAAAATTTGGGGCTAAAGCAACATTTTATTGGAAGAAATAAAATTTTTCATTTTCACAGCCAAGTGTTTCCAAATTCCGTAAAAACACTTAGGGGGTCAAAGTGGCCAGTACCCCTTAATATATTCGTTGAAGGGTGTAGTTTTCCAAATGGGGTCACTTTTTGAGTGTTTCCACCTGTAGGGTACGTCAGGGTCTCTCAATTACAAAAGGTGCCTAAAAACTATTCTAGCAAAATCTGCCTCCAAAATCCATATGGCGCTCCTTTCCTTTTGACCACTGCCACAAACCATAGAGACGTTTACCACCAATATGGGGTATTTCTGTAAACTGCAGGATCAGAGCAATGTATATTGAGGTTTAGTTTGCTGTTAACCCTTACTGTGTTGCAAGAAAAAAAATTATTAACATGAGTAATTACCAAAAAAGTGAAATTTGAAAATTCACCTCCATTTTCCACAATTCTTGTGGAACACCTCAAGGTTAACAAAGTTTGTAACAGCAGTTTTTTATAATTGGAGGGGTGTAGTTTATCTAAAATGGGGTCATTTATGGGGGTTCATTATGTAAGCCCCTCAAAATATTTATATCTGAAATTGTGCTTAAAAAATGGTTTTGGAAAATGTGGTGAAAATTTGAAAAATGGCTCTAAACTTCAAAGCTTCTAACGTCCTGAAAGTAAAATGACATTTATAAAATGATGCCA